>JBBYHK010007280.1:0-11930 GCA_038382065.1 Adansonia grandidieri | reverse complement strand
TGTGTCCAAATTAAGATTTATGATATAAAAGCTTTGGTTATAGATCAAGAGCCCATTTGGTCTCAATTTTTTTTTTTTATAAGTAAAAGTGAGATTAAATAAACTTTATTTATGCTCTTAAAACTTAAAACATATTAATTTTTAATAAAGAAAACTAAAAAAAAAAAATGCTAAGGGAAAAGTTTTCTTTATCTTATTTTAAAACACAATAGTTTTTATAAAAAATTTATATTTTTTTATCAAAATTCTTTTAGAGAGATAAAAAAAGTATTTCTTCTTAGCTTAGAGAGAGAAAGAAAGTATTTTCTTATAAAAAAATAAAATTTTCATTTTTTATTTCTTCTTAGCTTGTGTATGCATAATAAATAGTATTTTTTAAGAATTAAATTAGTAAGTAATTTTTTTTCTTTAGTTTTTTAAATCAGAATTCTTTTAGAGAGATAAAGAAAGTATTTCTTTTTAGCTTAGAGAGAGAAAAAATTATTTTTATAAAAAATAAGTTATTCCTTCTCGTGTCTGCATAATAAGTAGTAGCTTTTAAGACTTAAAGTTGTGAAGTAATTTTTTCTTTAGTTTTTGGATTTTATTTTTTAATAAGGGCTTCATTTTAATTTATAATTTTTTTAATAGAGAAAATATAAAAGAAAGTGTGGCCAAACCGGCTTTTAAGTAGTAATCTTCAAACAATTAGCTAATTAATTTATATATAATTAAATTCATAATTTAATTAAATTGGTTCATACAGATATTTTTAAAACAATAACATTCAATAAATTTAAAATCCAAATTTTAATATATAATTTTTTTATTTCCAAATTTACCAGTTTTAAACCAAAAAAAAAAAATTAAATTACAATTAAAATTTCTAAAGCACCATATACTTGTTTCCAAGTTTATACTAAATAAAACTAAAACGTTGATTTTTTTTATTATAATTAAACTTAATAATTTATGTATATATGTCATATTTATTATTTTATAGTGTTATAATCGTATTTAATGTATTTTATATTTATATCAATTTTAATACGTTAATAATTTCTATTTGATAGATTTTAAAACATCTATTCGTATTATATTTTAATGATTTTATATATGTCATATAAATGTTTTTAAATTGTCACATCTACTTATATTACTTCACCATGATTAGTCTAGCATATGAATAATGGACCCTTTTGATTATTCTCCCAATTATTATTCGATTTAGTTTTTTTTTTTTCCTTTTCTCATTTATTAGAATACATAATCATATTAATTTTAATCATAAAAAAAATAAGAATTTTGATAATATGTTTCTTTACTTACATTGTAAGATTTATAAAATTGAACTTAAAGGGTTTTTTTTTTTTTTCCTTTTTTGGTTCGTTTCAATGTTATTATTAGAAGGAAATAACATTGAACTCTTAAGTAACAATAGCCTCCAAGTATCATTCGTTTTATCATGGTTTAATTAATTGATTTAAAACTAAAACTCAGTGCCTTTAATCTGATTTATTTGAAAAATGTAAAAATAATTCGGTTTTTAATTTAATAAAAGTGTAAGAGAATAAAAGTACTTAATCAATGCTTAGAATTAGGGCCCAAACTATACATAGTAAAAATCATCTGAAATTTGTTTGTTTAAAGTCCAATTAGCCCAAAACCAAAGCTTCCAAAATAAAATGCATTCAAAGCTAGGAATAAACGGGGAACATGCTGAACCGTAACACCCTCGAGATGGAGCTGAGTTCAAACAGTAAAATGCTAAAGCGATAATAAATACAATCTCGATTCGAGTTTAATTAAATTTAATTTAAAATTTAATTATTTAAATTTATTTTATTATATTCACTTATTTAATAAAACTCGAATTTAATTTTTTTTACTCTAGTTTTGATTATTTGTGTACGAAAGAGTTCAAAATAGAAAATATTTTTTTATGCTAAATAAAAACATTAAAATATATATTAAAAAAATCGATAAAACTCACGTGTCACTTGATCGAATATTAAGATACTCAAATTTAGCTCTATCAAGTTACTCAAGTTCAACTCAACAATAATTAAATTAAATTTGAGTTTTTTTAAATCAAATTAAAGTAATTTTCGAACATAAATGTCTCCCGAACGCGCTTTATATATCTCATAGGAAAATTGATCCAAAATTACAGTGCTAGATGCATCACCACAATAAAAGGCCCTAAAAGCAAAGAAGAATATAAAAGAGAAAAAGGCCAAAGGCTTATATGCCATTTTTGCTGCAAATTTTACTCTGCATTACAATGTCCGAAAAAAAAAAAAAAGCTATAATGATCTAAGTATGACTGTAAGGAATTAAGCAAAGTCTATTACACTGTACACTCACAATCTTTCACTAACCCTAATTCACAGATAAAAAGAGACGAAAAACAACAACAAAAATCATAATCTGCCAATGCCAATGGAATTTACCCAATAAAGTTACAGTAAATCTAATTCCTAAACTCCCCCCTAACAATTATGCAAATCGATTGACGCATACCTGCAAAATGGCACAAATTTGGGTTCATCGTCTTCAACCTCATCCTCCCAGTTAGCCCTTTTCTCATCATGTTGAAGCAAAATCTGACTGAAAGTCTATATATTGGTTGTGATTTCTATGTAGTGTGTTGGTGATTTTAATTTTAATCATTGAAGTGGAAAATGTGAAGAGACATCATCATCTTTTGATTGGTCTGTGACTGTCATCCATTTACATGAACCGATCACCCGCTGTTTTCACCTGCAGTATTTCTTTTTTTTTCAAGTTAAGGTTGGTGGAAAAGTTCTAAAATTAAAAAAATGCTAAATCAACCAAGATGGTGGGTGCATTATTCGCCATACCTTTTACGTTTGTTCTTCGAGACGGTAGAAGTTGATGGGTTGCTATGCCAGTTCCTCTTCCTCTGATTGATGAACCAATTGTTTATCTGTTTTAATTGTAAACCTGTTTCCTCAACCAACCTTACCTTATCTTCCTCCTGAAAATTTGTTCGATAGTTTTATAAGGAAGTTGTAGCAGAAATCGAGCTCAATGCATTTGGTTAGGTTTAACATTTGCCAAATTGCTCAAGAACCACTATTATATCCTATGTTATTCGAACTTGGGACTTGCGTGAGAGTGTTGGATAAGGGTGTGCTCAATTTTTTTTAATTATTTCATATATTGAAGGGTTTTCAATGAATCATATCTTTATACCCATATCTGAATATACGTTGAATATGAATACTTCAAGAAAATTGAGAAGTTAGAGCAACATAAATCGTATCTTAACGGATAGACGTAGCTTCAGAAACAATCTTAATTTCTAAATTTTCAGACTAATATGGAAGTAAAATTGTTCCACCAACAAAACTGTACTACTGTGAAGCTGATTTTAAGCATCATTACCCTAAAGCAAAGGCTACAGGCTTTGTCATATGCCCTCAGATTAGAGTCTAGTAAAAGAAAGTGCTTAAAAATCCTATGGTAAGAGTGCCCCCTTTTGTTTGTTGAAAGCAAGTTCATGGTGACCAAAGAACTTACAGTAGGGTATGGCCACTTGGCATGTGACTGCCACCAAGCTTTCAAAACTGATGTTGAATCACCAGGAAGTTTTCCAGCCCTTCGCTTTCGCAAAATTTCCTCCCTTATGTCAACAATCTTCTCCTTGTAACCCTATATCCAGTGTTTTGCAAGTCAGTGACACCTTGATTCTCAACGTTAAAAAAGAAAATGTTTACAAAACAATAATAATTTCATCAAATTTACCTGTTTGAGTTCATGTTTCAGTTCATGCCTCACACGCTCCATCAATGACCTTTCACTGTCGGTTGGGATCAGAGGCCCAAATCCCATGGAATCTGGACCTTCGAAACTTCCATCAAACAAGTTGGCATCACTGTCAACTTGGTCGTCATCATCATCCGACATTGTGGCACCTGTACCTTCGCCTGGAGAAACTCCTGTTCACAAGTCACAGCGGAGATTATAGCAGAATCAGCATTCAAGATTCACTTGGGCCACATTTTTTCCCCCCCAAAAATGAGAGCAGAGGATCATAGAAATCATATGAATGTATTTTAAATTAACATGGCAAGCCAAGATACTTTCAAACAGAAATCAGCAGCATCTAAATATTTTTTGTCACATCTGAACATTTAGCGGTGGAATATGTTGCTTCGACTTTAAGTATTCACATCTAACGCATACAAGATATAGGTATAAAGATACGATCCTCAAAAGATTTTCTAAATATATGGGACAATCTAAAAAACGAAAAATGAGCATACCAACGTTGGATACATACCTGTATCCAAAACCCACATCAAAGTCTGAGTCACATAGATGGATAAACCAGAACAATTTTGAGAGACCTAGATGCTTCCTTCAAAGTAAGAATTTTAAAGCCTAAGCCAATTAATAGAGAACATAGGCAAATTATTGCAAGAAAGAATTCTCTGTCAGGAAGGAGTTTTCAGTATTGAAACAGTGTGATATTTAAGCTTATATACCTGTTAAGGTCTGTAAGGATTGCTCAATCTCCCAACAAGCCATCACTGCTTCCATTGCATGGACACGAACATGTTGTTGCAATTGTTCTTTGAATGAACATAGCAACAGAACATAATGCGTCTACATTTAACAAGGAAGGGAAGGAAAGAATTAAAAACAAACAACTTTCAGAAATCAAAGATGCAGTTAAATCTATAAGTTCTAAGAAAGAGATGGCCAATGCATCCATGCTTTCATTTTAACTCTCCAGAACAGAGTGAAGAACATTTCATTACATTGCAAAGATATGAGACATGTCCTACGATGCTTCCCCCGAAACCCTTTCTAGATTTGGCTCCATTTGAATTGTGAACAAAAGATTATAACTTTTTTTCATTGCTAATGAATCAATCACCAATGTTTAAATGGATTAATCAACATTAATCTCAAGACAATTGCTACCATGGAGTTGCCAAATTATCACCCCGAACTGATTTTCAAACAAGAAGAAAATCAGTGGTGGAAATAGTAATAGAAATAGTTTTAGTAGTAGTGGCATACCATGAACTGGTCGAGCTCTTTGTCATCACTGACCAAGCCCTGGGCCCCTCCACCGAGAGCCGAGTACTTAGCCACCACATGCTGTGACTGAGCCAGCTGAGCGTCGATCCTCGGAAGCTGATCCACTGGGGTGGCGATCCGAAGGCACGCCACGTGTGCAGACAATAGTTGCTCGTAAAAAGGGTGAGCTAGTATGTCCGCCTTGTATCTCGCATTCTCCCAATTCACAGCCCCATCTCCATCTCCACCTCCAGCTCCTCCGCTCTCCACTACCACGCCTTCGCTCTTCTTGTTATTATTCATAGTCTCCCTGTTGCTGTTCTTCAAATCTCCCGATTCCACGGCGATCATGGAGTCCCCAGCAGTTCCCCCTCCTCCTCCTGCTGCTGCTGCTACTGCCGCCGCTGCCACGTCGTCGATGACGTCACTTTGGTTGCGGTGAAGAAGCGAAGTGGATAAACGGGAGAGCCATAGGTTGGGAGCTTGGGAAACCGTGGTGGACTCAGTAGCAGTTGTAGTAGTATGAAGGTTAAGAAAGTTAGGGTCCAAGAAGTGAGCGTGCGATTGCGGAGGTTGGGGCTGCTGGGGACGGAGGAGGGCGGTGTTTAACCAATTGGGACCGGTGGTTTCTGGTAGTTGGTTGGCTTGTTGCTGTTGGTTCGTTTCTTGCTGGTCGGTGAAGTGATGGAGAGGAAGGTCTTGAGAAAGGTGGCTGTCGTGAAACGCCATGAACCCTTTTCTTTTCCTTTTTCTCTAAACCTATCCCAAAGACAGATATCGCTGAAGACGATGACGACGATGATCATGAATTCATGGTCTGATAGAAAGACAGAAAACGAAGAAAAGGATGAAAAAGATGGTTTTTTTCTTCCCTTTTCACAGTCTCATCAACTTAGAGATACAGTCTGTATTTCTAGATAGGGAAAAGATTGTAACAAAGCAAATAAAGGTGAGGGCTTTGATTATATATATAATTATTAATATTGAGTTACTGTAAGAAACGTGCTTGAGAGGGTTTTGAAAGAAGAAGGAAAGCGGTTTTCAGGTGAAGCCATCTGCTTATTATTAAGCAAAAATGGTGGGAAGTTTATGGGAAGGAGCTGGGGACCATTTTTCATTATTTTTATTTTTTACTACCATTTTTTGGTAATTGTTATTATTTCATTATTATTTTGCTACGGTTTTCCTATGTGATTGTATTATACGAAATTTATTTTCCGCCAGATATATCATGCGATAATGTCGACGAAATCCTTATATTTATAAGAAAGAAAAAAACCATTTTTTCCTTACATCCAAAAAAGATAATTAAACAATTTAGAACCTGTTTTCCAATGTAGAAAATTATTTTGACTTTTTGCGTGTAGAATCAAACGTTTACATAATTGAAAACCCTTTTTTTTAATAACGACCATACTGTAATATAATAATAATAATAATAATAATAATATATTTTTTAATTTTTAGTCCTTGCTAAATTAAATAAATTACTATTAGTATTTTTTGTCGTTTTTTCCCCTAATCCGAAAAGACTAGGTGGGAAGAAAGCAAGCTATTGCGTGGACCTTCCTGGGTCGTTGGTTGATGGAAAGGCGTTGATGATTAATTTTGATCTGACGGTTCAGAACTGTCACCGTGGCAATCTCTCTCGGTGGGTTGGGGCGGGGGGGGACCAGACATTCTTTTAATTAAGTTGAAACGTGAAGTGCGGGTTTGCTTGGATTCTGAGTCAGACCAAAAAAAAACTCGGAAGCGTCTATGCAATTTTAATGCATATCAGTGACAAGTGCGCAGGTCGCCTAACCAATGAAGCCGCTTCCGGACTGCGGTTTTTCCTTAAAACTGGGAATACTGGTGATGCTTCCCAATTCTCAATGCATGGAGGATGAAGATTTGAAGACCGAAGGAGAATAAGGGAAAATTCTAATTAACAACTAAGTGCATCACGACACATACCGTATGGATATACATTTTTTTGGTGTTTTGATTTAATATACAAAAATGGAAGCCAACGATTATTTGTCTAGATTAAACCTAGGAAATTTTACTAAACATTTTATTATCTCAATTAGGTTATGGGGCTGTCAAATTTTTTGTACTGAGTGAAAAACAACACATTTACGTAGCGTACTACCATGCATGTAAAAGTGCTTACAACAATCAAAGTACAGCAGCGCATGAAGGAGGGAGTATCCTATATCCTTAAAATAACTGTTGAGCGTGCTTTCCACGTCAACCAAACTAGCAGTTGGTAAAAAAAAAAAAAAAAATCCGACCATGAACTCTAAGACATTCTTAATGCAAAACTGGAATGTCTCGTGGCGGAAGTTTGACTTCTGTTCGGTTTCAATTGACAGCTACCGGCGGTAGGCTGTGAGCGACGCCCCCCTTCACAATGAGAAAGGGGAAGAGCAGGACGAAAAATAAAGAGAAACGTCGTAAAAGGGAAAGGGAGGGGGAGCACCGGGGCTGGGGGGACCATATTAAATTACGTTCGCTACTCTTTCGCGCCACTCGCGGGACAACGACAGGGGGGACAAGCGTCGAAAAAAGGGCTTCTTGGACCACAAGTGGACCCAGCCTGAAGCACGCGGTCAGGTTAAAGAATATCAAGGCCGTACACGTGGAATTACGAGGGATGGGAGGAGTTGGGAGCTCCAGGAACTTTGACTTCTCTGAGAGCCGTGAGCCGCCGGATTGATCAATTCAAACTGTAGAACATCACTAGGGAAGCTGCGGGGCCCAAATTGCCCAAAATTAAAACCAAAAACCTTCTAAAAAAAAAAGCAGAAAAAAAAGGAGTGGGGTCCACAAAGGGGAAGAGGCCAAGCGGAGCCCACAACAGAGAAGGCACTGTTTGGTTCATG
Organism: Adansonia grandidieri; assembly: GCA_038382065.1. Lineage (NCBI taxonomy): Eukaryota > Viridiplantae > Streptophyta > Magnoliopsida > Malvales > Malvaceae > Adansonia > Adansonia grandidieri. Next base: position 4,029 of record JBBYHK010007280.1, on the reverse strand, counting down.
TGGCAAACTGTCCAGCTATAAGTAAAGGGTGGTCCCCTACCCGCTTGGTGTCTCTGTATTAAAATAATAATAATAATAATAATAATAATAATAATAATAAATAGAAGTAAAGGGAAATTTATTAAAATAATATTTAAAAATTTTTATGATATGATAAACAAATGTAAAATGAATATATCATATTATTAAATTTTATATAATATAAATTATTAATATATTAAAATTTATATAAAATATATAATATTTTAAATATAATTATAATATGTATCACACAAAAACGTCAGTTATTAAATATAAGTAGATTTTGAACTTGAAGGGGAGAAATAATGATGTAGTAAAGAAATTTGATTATACTTTCTGAGCCATCCTAGGTCCAGCTCAGCTCCGAAGGCCGGCTTGGGCTGTATCTTGTATAATTAATTTAAAATTTTAAATTATCATAAAAAATAATTTATATTAATATTTATAATTAAATTTATATATATAATTTTTTATTATATAAATAATAACTTAAACTAAACTGAAATTTTTATTAAGATCTAATACAACATGAGTTAAATAAGATATTCGACTATTACACAGCTCTAATCAGCTCCACCAACTTATTTATTTCTTTTGCCGTCCTTTCTTGGTATCCACTTTCATACGTGTATCCCCTTTTTAAGTTAAATACTTCGTTATAACCATATAGTACTATGTACCAACTTATTTATTTCTTTTGCCGTCCTTTCTTGGTATCCACTTTCATACATGTATCCCCTTTTTAAGTTAAATACTTCGTTATAACCATATATACTATGTATTCATGTATATTTGCTCATGTCATTTAATTTTTTTAAAGTTTGTTTACATTTTTTTAATCTTTTATAATATATTAATTAATATATTGATAATTATTTATACACACGTGTTATTTTATTAATTTTATTTATATAATTTTTTATTTTTATTATCAATATATAGCATTATTATATTTGATATATTAGTGTATTGAAAATCATATTCACCAAGAGCAACACGGTGATGCGAATTTATAGTAATACTATTTGACACAATATTTATATTTGTCTATTTTCGCATCAAAATTGGAGCCATGTTTATCTTGTAAACATCAACAAAGCAGTTATGATAGTTATTGACATTTACGAGACTTGTATGATTCAGCATTTTTTTTTGAATTATAACATTTTATTTTTCTACTACTTATTTCTGCAATCTATACATGCTACATTAATTTATTTAAATAAAATAAATATGTATAACAGTTAAATAAAAAACAAATAAATATATATATATATAGAAACATTAAAAAAATGAGATCATTAATTGAGTTGGTAATAATATAAAAAATAATTAAATCGATGGAAAAATGCCATTAAATACAAAGTTATTGTACCCGTACTTGTACATAACAGTTTTGTTTTAAATCATAAAATTATATTTAAGTATCATTTCAGTTCGATTATTGATCTATATTGTGTGTATGAACCTGTATCACTTGTAACGTTTTGTATCATTCGTATTTATTGTTATAATTTTTTTAAATTTTTTTGACTTATTTTATTCTTTGAACAAATTCATAAGGCTTTCTCCCGTGATATCTAATGTTTTCATAATTTCATCCAAAATAAATATATATTCTTTAAATTAGACAATAGAACAATAACTTATTATATGCATTTCTTAATATTTTTACAGCTATGTTAATTATTTGAAATTTAAAACTTTTAAATATTAAATATTTGTAATATTTAAAACTTATATTTGCATATAAACATATAAATATATATAATAAAAATAATTTTAAATGCATGTACATTTTATAAATAGAATAATACTAATATATTTGTCGGATATTTTACATAGATATGTATATATGTATATATATTAAATAATATTAATTAATTTAAAAATGATACATGAATCACGTCGATACCTATATATATTATATCAAAATCAAAATCAAAATCAAAATTAAAATCAAAATCAAAATAATACGCAACTTATACACTACTTACCGTATGTTACTGAATTTTACTTATTAAACATTCAACGTTAATTTGTCGGCTCCTCTTTTCGGCGGGACTTAACAGTGGAAAATTTTATTTCATTATTTAAAGAGCTGCATGATCAAATATGAACTAATTATTCTTAAATTACTTTTGTTTTTCTTCATACTGTTATTAATTATCATGTAAAAATTGATTATGAAAAATGCCAGCAAATTAACCATCATTCTCAATATCCATATACCTTAATTAGGCCGTGAATCAATTGTAGCTTATTCGATTTATTTATTTATTTTTTACCTATAAACAAATAAAGTTCTTAATTCTTATATGGTCAAAGTTCATTTTCACCTAAATTCCAAGTACTCCCCCTGCACCAGATGTTTCTAAAGAATTGTTTATTTAAAGGGCACCAAAATTCACTTTATGAGACACACACACACACACACATATACATATAATCTTTTAATTTTTTATTTAAATAGACAGAACTAGAAACAGCTGTTTTGTTAAGTAGCTGCTTTGAAAGATTCAAGCACAAGGCATAAATATTATTATGTTTACATTATTCTTATAATTCTAGAAATTAAACAGATTCCATGGTGGCGGTTTTGACAACTAATTTGAAGCTGTATTCTTTGAGAAATTATTTAATTAAAATTTTAATAATATGATATTATTTTATTTATTAATAATATATTGTATCTAATATAAACTTAATTAATTTATACTTAACCGTTTTTTATCATAAAGGGTGTGATATCACGCGATTTAAAGAAAGAAAAAAAATCCGAATAATTGAAAGAAAAAACTTTATCATTTATTTCATACTTATATATATATATATATATTATATAAGTTTTTATAGTTTTAGTATAACTCATAAAAATTGTAATTATTTTTTTTTAATTTCTAAAGTAAAAAAGAATAAAAATGTAGATAGCAAAGTGAAGGGTTGTTTAAGGTTTTTTTATATGACTATTAATAATTTGTTTTTTTATTTTTTATTATGCGCTGTTTTTAATTTAATTTCGAAAATATGCTTTTCTTATATTGCATTGAAAACTCGCCGGTCGAGGTAGCTAAAAGCAAATATGATGCTCAACGAGGGAACCATCTCACTTTCGGAAAAACTATAAAAAGGTAAAATTAATAAATAATTATTAAATAAAAGTGAAAGAAAGAAATAATTTCAAAGAAAAAACTGATACTTACTGAAATTATTAATAAAGAGATTGAAATTACTTATCTACCTTTCTTTGATCTGCTGACTGACTCTCTCCCATATATATATTTTTTACATAAATTATGTATAAATATATAAATTATCTATCATGTCAGAAGAAATCTGATTTTCAATATATAAATATATCAATACTATCATATCAGAAATTAAAAATCTATAATATTTATTCAAATATAAATATAAAATTATAACATTTATTTTATTATTATAAAAAACGAAAAAATACGTGTTAGAAGCTTGCTTTTTAACATGACAAATAATATTTGACAAATGATTATTAGATTTTTTAAAACCCGAGAGATATGACAGATGCATGAAAAATTAAATTCCTTTTGATACGATAGATAATTTATATATTCATACATAATTTATGTAGAAAATATATATATATATATATAAGAGAAAGTCGATTAGTAGATCAAAGAGGATCGATAAATAATTTTAATCTTCTTATTAATAATTTTAATAAATATCATTTTTTTTTTTAAAATTATTTTTTTTACTTTCAGTTTATTTAATAATTATTTAATAATTTTACTTTTTTTTATAGGGATGAAAATTCACTGAAAATGGCCATCTCAATGGTGGTGTTTTCTTTTGTGACAAGTTCGCAATAAATTAACTTATCCCCTCTCATGATGAATTCTCAAAGTAAAAAAAATATATTTTAAAAATTAATTTAAAATTTATTATAAATAATAATAATAATAATAATATTTATATAAAATAGACTTTGTTTAACGCATGGAACTCTAAGCTCATGTAAACGCAAAG
>JBBYHK010007248.1:0-58728 GCA_038382065.1 Adansonia grandidieri | reverse complement strand
ATATATATATATATATATATATATTGACAAGAATTTAAAATGGGCAGGGGTAACTCTCCACAAGGCCCACGGAATTCGGAGACAAATAAAGAATTAAAGATTGGGGAAATGCATGAATGGTTCCCAAATCCTAACGCTGGTCGGATAGTCGATCTGACCTAAGTTAATCTATAACTCAAAATGCAAAATCCTGGATTTGACATTTCTTTTTTAAGGACGTTTGCTAAAAGTTGATAAATATTTTTATAATTATAATTTATATTAATATATAAAATTTTTTATTAAATTAGTATGATAAGTTAAATAATATCAATTCAAATTTTAAAAAATTGGCAATAAAATCAAATTATATAATACAATAGCATATATTATAAAATTATAATAGTAATTTAAATTCTTTTTTGAAAGAAAAACTATCGTCATTTTTTTAAAAATTTGAAATATCAGTGTAATTAAATAACTTATTTATTCACCCTTTTTTTATATAACTTATTTTTAATCACTCAGAAAAGTGGGTAAGCATAATTTAGTAAATGTAAATCATCTAATTGAACGATTGAAATATTATTTCCTCTAAATGGCAAAAAAAAAAAAAAATCAAAAGGACTGAATGAATATTGTGATTCATTTTAGTTATGGATTATAGAGCGTATTCTCACAAAAATTTCCATGGAAGAAAAAATAATCAATAGATGCTAATAGCTGTGCCATCCCTCCCCCCCCCCCCAATTACAAGTAGGGCGATGGGAGAGATCAACAACAAAGAAGGTTACTGAAAAACAGAGAGAAGCAAAACAAAAGTGAGGCTGAGGTCTGAAAAACGGAGACGAGATAAGACTAACAAAATATAAATTGGACTCTACTTCTGATTCAGGGTTGAGATAGAAATTGAAGCTTCAACGGTAGGTTCTGTAGAGAGGGCTGTACATGCAGCTCTCCGCATATTTAACCAGATCCTCTGGCTGAGGAAGGTGAGATGCTAGGCCTACGATCGCATTGGAAGTTGGAACAACAATGAATCAATCAATCAATCAATTCAAAGAAATTGTAAATGGAGGAAGACAGTGAGATTTTAAGAGCAGCATGCAATGCATGCATCAGGAACTCACCAAGTTCATATGCCTTGGCAGCAACCTTAGCGGCAATGTTAGCTGATATCTTTCTGATATTGGAGAATGGTGGGTATATAAGCCCCTTTTCATAGTGTTCCTCTGTCACTTGCGAAGCCAGAGCTTCCGCTTTAATTTTTTTAAAAAAAGAAAAAAAAAAAAAGAAGAAGAAGAAGAAGAAAGCAGTTAGGTCCAATTGCTCACCATTTGCATGGGGTAGAACAATTAACCAAAGGTAATTTCTAGAGGTATTTTTGAGTGAGGCCATTTTTTCTTTATGGGCACTTACAGGCTGCCAAAAGCATGTCATCATGTACACGAATCGCACCCGAAATTATCACACCCAAACCAAAGCCAGGGAAAATATAAGCGTTGTTTGCCTAACATTACATCAAAAAAGGATATAACACAGTTAGCATAAGATAATCTGGGTGTAACTAAATTAGATTTCAAACTTCAAAATACTAGAGCTACAGACAGTACCTGGCCAGGCACGAAGACTTTCCCATCGTATTCAAAGGGGTCAAATGGGCTTCCACTGGCAAAGATTGCACGTCCCTGAACATAAAAAAAGAAATGGTAAGAAAAAGTTTTTTATACAAAATTCCAAGCTTTATTATTATGACAAAGCATCCTAGCTTAAAGAACATAGATGAAGAAAATTGCTTGTCCTATACCTCACTCCATGTATATGCTTCTTCTGCTGTGCACTCAGCTTGTGAGGTAGGGTTGGATAGAGCCATGATAAGAGGTTTCTGCAAGTCGAACATCAGCATTAGTACAAAGCTCCTCAGTCGAGATAATGTCGACATGCATGTATACATACATAAATATATAGTGAGAGAGAGAGAGAGAGAGAGAGAGAACCTCATTGATGGATGCCATAGCCTCAACAACCTCCTTTGTGAATTGCTTTCCCACTCCAGATGTTCCAATCAAGACTGTTGGCTTGATTGCCTGATTAATCAAGAGAAAGGAGAGAAGGGAAAAAAATATATGAAACAGTTCTTTGTTGAATCTTGAATAATTCCAGACAAGTTGCACACCTTGACAGCATTTACAAGTTCCTTGACAGGTTCATGCTCATGAGCCCAAGGTTTCTTGAAGTGTTGAAGTGACTGCTTGCGAGATTCAACAATCAACCCCTGCCACGCAATTCAAATTCATCACAGTGAGAAAGGATCGGACAAATATAAGCCAATTTTGGAAAGAAGATCTAGCATCTTTCATACAAGATGTTCAGATGAGATTTACAGTAGTACCTTTGAGTCTACAAGCCAAATCTTCTTGCGGTTCTCTTCAATTGGATTTCCAGTCTGTCAAGAAACAATACGTTTAGCCATAAATCCGAGCAAATGAATAATTAGCATAAGAAAAATGAATATATTTTCTACCTGCTTCGACATCTCAAGAGCTATGAGCTCAGCAATACCAGTTCCAGCCTATCAACACCCAAAAAGAACCACCGTTAAGACATTATACTTAAATAAAACGTTAAGTGATAAAAAGAGAAATACTGCTATGAATTGGTGAAATCCAAACTGACTATTGGATTCTGTTAATTAAGCCTTACCTCTCCAGCACCAAGGAACAAAAACCTATGGTCGGCGAGAGTTCCACCAAGTAATTTCAGGGCTGCGAGAAGTCCAGCCAGCACCACAGATGCTGTACCCTGCCATTATGAAAAGGTTTCCAAATAAGAAAGAATAATTCTCAGAACCAAAATAACGTTATCATCATTAAGGAAAAAGGAAGATGGGGAATCTAGTTAGAGTGTTTTACCTGTATATCGTCGTTGAAAACAAGATGACTAGAACTATATCTTGCCAGCAGCTCAAATGCATTGTGGTTGGCAAAATCTTCGAACTGAAAGCAGTAATTATCTTATTCAGAGAACAGAAGCATGTAAAAGTCCAGTAAGTAAATGGATAAAATGAGTGTGAACTGATGATTACCTGTATTAGGACTTTCTCTCCATAATTCTGCTTAACTGCAGACATGAACTCGTGAAGAAGTTCGGCATATTCCTACACCATGGAAATCGATGTAATTTGGTATTTTCAGATAAGTAAAAACATTTATGGCATAAACATGTTATGAAAGGATGTATATATATAGAAGCAGAGGAAAATCACCAAACCTGTCCAGTTGCCCTCCTTTGCCTAAGGCCAATGTAAAACTCATCATTTAACAACTTCTCATTGTTTGTCCCAACATCAATAGTAATAGGCAAGCACTGTAAATATTAAATGAAGATTGTAAATACTTAAATACTAATTAGCTGATTTAGGAAAGAGTTCATCCTATTTGGTTAAGCTGCAAAAAGCTGAACCATATAGAAACTTGAAACAACGTCATATATTGGATTAGGGGACTACTGTGGGATTACTATAACCCCATTTTCACGACAAATTCATCCACTGGGGAAAAAAAGAGAAAAAAAAAAATCATGAAACCAGCTGGTATTAGTAATGCTTACTGCAGAGGGACGGACTCCTCCGAGAGCTGTGTACAGGGAAAGTTTTCCTACAGGTATACCCATCCCCTGAAAACAATATCATAATATCAAAATTCATTAAGTTGGTCCTGAAAGAGAGAGAAATGATCACAGTTTCAACTTACTGCTCATATTACCTGGCAACCAAGATCTCCGAGTCCCAAAATTCTCTCACCATCAGTGACAACAATAACTTGGACACTTCTCTCAGGCCAGTTTTTCAATACTTCAAGAATCTTCCCTCTGATAGATTTTGATTCTTAGTTATTGCTATGCAATGAAAAGGAATACATACAAAGGACATAATCAAACACATACTTCTCTTTCAAACTGATATAAAGGCCCTGAGGGCGCCTGAAAATGCTCCCATATTTTTGGCAAGCCTCACCAACTGTTGGAGTGTAAACAACTGGGAGCAGTTCCTCCACATTATCGATGAGAAGCTTGTAGAAAAGTCGTTCATTCCTCTCCTATAAAATGCACAAAAAATCAGCAAGTTAAGTCGCAAAAAAGGATTCAAATGAAAGTACAACAAGTGAAAAACCTGCTAGAAGTCACTTAGATCAAACTAACAATGTGGAAAATGCAAGGCACTAGCATGAACAAGTACCTGAAGATCCATCATGGCCATGTATCGTTGCAAAGGAACTTTATACTGACGAAGGATACGCATCATCTTCTTCTCTTGAAGCTCCTGAGTGAGAATAACTGGGGGCAGAAGGCCACGCAGGTAATGAGCATCTCTCTCTTTCTCAGTGAAGGCAAGCCCTTTGTTGTGACGTGGATCCCGCATCAAGGTATATCCACTGCAACAAGATTAACAAAGATCTAACTTGAGTTGAAAGATTACCAATATTTTCAAATCGTGATGATCTTCCCCCCCCCCCTAAAATTGGAAACTTCAAATCAATTGAGGCATCAAAATCTTGCGGATGGAACAAGTGTATAAAATGGCAGAAATAACATTAGCTTTTGCATCACTTCACTTTGTTTGCAAGTTTCAGTTTCCCTAACATTTTTCATCATTGAGATTATTAGACAGAAAATGAAAATCAGATGCAACAAATCTCAATTGAAATTATTGCAACAAACCAGATGCAACAGCAGCAACCACAATGACAAATACAGTTTTATATGTCATAGTTGACAAAATTTGCAGTCTTGTAGAAATTTTGACCAAAAAAAAAAAGACAACTATAGTAGAGGATTTAACTTTTGTCATAATATATTACCAACAAAAATCCTTATCTACAAAGCTCAACAAAGTAATGATCTTTTTGCCTTTCAGAATTCAGATTAACATTGAGATTTCCTTAGATCTAAAATGTCTGAACAACAATTATAACTAGTAGCTAAAACTTTAATGAAGATCAGTTGAAACAAATATCACTTTTCAACACACCTAAATCTAAACATATACTACAATATAAAAAACATAAAGCTGAAGGAAGATAACATTGGCAGTGGTGCAGAAATCTTGAGTAAATCACCTAGCAACGGAGACAGTCCACGGAGTAACAGGCTGATCCATCGTGGCACTATCCTCACCGTACATATCCTCAACACCACCAGCAACAGCGCTCTTGTTATCCACTAAATCACCACCGTTCATCATTGTTCTCTGCGAAAATAAAAACCAAGATTTTCTTCCTTCTTCACCCAACACAGTTCTCTGCAAATCAAAGAAAGCTTAAAGAGAAACAGGAAAAAACAACCTTTTATGTTTCAGAAAACAAAAACCAAACCCTTTTTATAGGCAAAGTAAAAGCAAAGCAAAACCCATAAAAATTGTTTAAGGGAGAGTTGAAAAATGCAAAACCAAAGCTTGGAGGCCATTGTTTTCAATGTCAAAAAGAATAAAAAGGAAGGTACTAAGGGACCCGCGTAGAAAAAATGGGGTATTCAAAGATCTTAGGACAATTATTGTTAATTTTTTAATATAATTTTGTCCTAAAAAACAATTGTCAAAGTCATAATCATACGTGCAATGGGGGAAATCAAATTAAAATATAATTTAATTAAACAATATTAATACCGGCAGTCGTTTCAATGAAAGCATCCTGTTGGTGGGCAGGTGAGGAAACGTGGAAACGACTGACAGCTGAGAAACGCTATGTATTTTCCGCGTTTTTCTAGAGGGAGAAAAAGCGAAGGTCTTTGCTCTTTCTATTTTTTGTCTTGGTTTTTTAGAGAGAGAAATGGCATTTCCGATGCATGTTATTCGCGATCGTCATTATTATTATTATTATTTTTTAATATTCCATTGATAATGTGTGAGAGGCCTAATTACTTAACGTCAAATTAATTTCCTTTTATTTTTTTCTAATTTAATGTTTCTTCACATTCTTCCCGTGTTTTGAAATTTAGGGTTCTTATTATTGGGTTGTCGAATTTTCTCCTGCCTTTGTTGGGTCAATGTATATTGCTTCTGGTGAGGGAGGCGGTGACCGGTGAAGCTGCCTTGCTTGGAACTCTTTTGATCTCGGACTAATTTTTCTTTAAAACTTCAATATTTGAAAGATCATTAAACTTCGATTAATTCAGCTTAAAAAAAAAAAAAAAGCTTACAATTAAAAGTTTTTTCAGTCATTCTAAGAATCTTGATTTAAAATAAAACAGATATAAATATCTTTTTTATTCAAATAATTTCAATCTAAATCACCATTAAACTAATACAAAAATTTGTTAATTTTATTCGTATAGGTGGTGTGGAAGGAAGACCTAGACTCTTTGGATTGCAAAGAAAATTGTAACTTTAATTTTGACTAACTATGCCGACTTTTTCTTCAGCTGCCCCCCACACCGCAGGTCAAGTCACAACCATTGTTTCCTTCATTCACGCACTTTCAGAACCCAATTTAACCCAATTAAGTGGTATAATTTTTTTTTTTTTAAAAACTTAAATTAAAATTAAATTTTAATATTTATATATTTTTTGTATTAAAAATATTAAATACAATATATTTATTAATTTTTCAGAATATCAATAATAGCTTTTAGACTACCTCAATTTTGTTTAAAGAAAGAAAAAATAAATAAATTTGTCACTCAAATTTATTTTTAATGAACAGAAGATCAATAACAAAATTTTGAAAAGGTATACAGCAGCCGTAATTATCAAATTTTGGGACATTTATCATTAATTTCGCTCTTTGAATTTCAAATATAATAATTTAATCCATTATTACAAGTATTGAGCGTACTATTTACTCGTGTAACTAATTAATAACAATAATAAAGTGGTATAATATTCAATGGTTCAATTAATCCCTCTTTAACGACTCGTAAATTGTTTGCTAATTTTCAAATAATGAACAGGACGTAAGACTTTGAAATATTCACCAAAAATAGAAAAAGTTCAGTAATTAGATGTCCTTGTTCAATGTCCAAATTTCCAAATTCCATGTAAATTATAATACACTAGTATTTGATTTTTATTTTTCAAATAAAAAAACCCCCTCTTCGTATTCCCACTTTCTTTGAAGTTTTTGTCCTTTATTAGTAATATATATATATATATATATAATAGTGTGTTAATTGGCTGAATAATTAGTAATTACAAAACCCATGGCCATGTATTTGGATATTATAAAATACTGTGCATCTATTTTTCAAAATAAGTAGGTAGGTGCGAAAGAAATGTTGATCAGGGCGAAGGAGCTGATGATAAGTCAAATAGAATACAATTTCATAATTGAAAGAAATAGTCCTTAAATTCATGTTCATGGGCATGGGAATTGGCAGCTACGCCGACAGAGAGAGAGGTTATTGTCTACAATTCAAAAAGTGCATGCACTTCATTTGATATATAGTGTTATAGGGGAGGGGGGAAGCAGACCGGTGGTTTCTTCCTTCTTCTCAATAGAAAAATTAAAATGTATATAATATGATTTTAGCACTTTTCAGGATTCAATATGCTCAGCATTATCCATATATAAATATTATAACGTAATAATGAGAAAATTAAAGATTGATAGCAGTTTTATGAATAGAACTAAATTGAAATATGAAGCTCTTGCAATATATATATATATATGTCCACACCTGTCTAGTCACGACATGATGAGTCCTTTTATTGCCTACAGAAAAAACACTAGGACAAAACAAAAGGAAGGGAAGCAAAAAATCTAACTGTCAACCATTCCACAAATATTTTGTTAGGTATGCCACTGCCCTGCCCCGACTTCTTGTTTTGGGTGGTATTATTATTCCCTATAAAATTAACAGATGACCTCGTCATTGTGTGCAGATGAAGTTTAAAAGCCTCTGCCACTGCAATGCAATGGCTAATTTAATTTTAGCAAAGAATAGGTAACCCTCATGAGTGAATTAGATTGGCCAATCAAATGAGAACATTAAGGCAGAAAACACATTTCCCCCGTTCTTTTCTTATTATCAACTGCGTCCCATGCCCAATGCGGCAATGCAATTGTCAATGTCACAGTCAAGTCGGGGACAAGGATGATGAACCCACTTCTTCCACTTTTAGTTCTTCAGCTGTCCAAGGCCCTAACTCAGTGAACTCAACTTCACAATTCAGATGGATAATCACAATTTTCTTCATAAATTAAATTTCTTCCTGTATGATAATTACAATAACCTAGTTGATTTGGAAAAGGAATAAGACCCACCCTAAGTGCCGAACCAGCTCATGATGCAAGAACAGCTACCTCAAGCTTTGATGCCAGCTGCTGATGCAGCGTTGCAAACTCCAGGATTCAGTTCATGTCAACAGGGCTTTCACCGCATTAATGCTATATCATCCCGTTTAGGGGAATCAGTGGCAGTTTTTGGAAACCCTTTACACATGATTAAGGGCTGACAAAGAAGCATCTGGCAGATGTCGAATTATTTCCGACGTACTTCAAATGCTAAACACTACTCTTATCAGAGCTTCCAGGAAGATAAAGGCCACCTTCAATCTCAAGCATTACTGGCACTTGACCACCGATGGCGACCATGCGCCAACAAATTTCACTGCTGGCATTGTAGTTCTTCCTCTACGCTTCAGCATACATTCTTTAAAATTTTCAGACGTATGGAAACAGGTGTGGCAACTTAAAACCCAATATTCAAACATCGTTTAGACTTTAATCGATTACAACCCACACCAAATAGATACAACGCCAAAGAAAATGTCACAAAAGCATTGCTCGGCTCGGATAGCAAATCCCTGATACATCTTTTTTTTAACCAGAAAAACTGCCGAAAACCAATGATCATCGATCATAATCTTAATATTCAATATTAATGAAAAAGCAGAGACATTCACTGCATGGTTCAACAATTCTCAAATGAACTTCAGCATCCAGGTTGCTCTGCAAGAACAAAAGCTGCAAATTCTGAGACTCCCAGCTATTGACCTAGTAAAGGGAATATAGGAGAGACACACCATGAAAGAAATAGGTGATTATTCACTTACCATCTACCCCTATAATGCATAATTAAATCACTGTATCAACATAAGCAGTTCAACAAAGTAAAGACTTCTGCTTTTGGTTCAATGAGTTACATGGTTGAAATAGTTACCACAGACAAACACCCCAATGTGTTAGAGGGTTCACAAATGAATGCACAGCAACTAACAAGTGAACACAAACATGGTGGCACACCACATCGATTTATTTTAAGTCCTTGAATATTGATTATTTTAGCATGTTATAAAAGTTGCCTTAGTTATGTTAGGCCAAAAAAAAAAATTGAATGCACAGAGTAAAAAGCGGTGGTAGTACCGCAAACGTCAAAAAAGCTGGAGGATGCTTGTATTTCTATAAAACATCAGTTGCAATCACACAAGGCAAAATCAGATATAGCCAAGAATTCATAAGGTACTCCCTATTAAAGATAATTATATGAATTACTGAAAAAGACATGATATGCTTACCACTTTGAAGGCAAGAAAAACAGACAGTTGAAACATTCAAAGATGCAGGAACCTGATGTTTTACCTTAAAAATACATGGCAAAATATTGCAAATGAAATGAATGGCCAATATATGCACAAAACCTGCAGCAGCAAAGAGTGCAATTACTCTCACAACTATAACCATATTAACCAGTGAAAGTTCCTTACAAAATCAAATATTGGCAGGTCTCACCGCAGTTCCTTGGCAAAATCTTTTAGATGCAAGTATAAAAGGGCCTCTGCAGCATTTCTCCCTTTGAAATTTTGATCTCTGTTAATGATACAAAAGTGTCTCATAGGCTCGCATTTTGGAGCCTTGGACAAATAATCGACACAAAACACCATTCTAAAGTCCAAACTCCAAAGTACAGCATAAATGGATCAAATTGTGAGCTAAATTGCAGGCAAATATACAAATTTACCACAATGGCATTCCAAAGCTAGCACTGTACAAATAATGGTACATTGAAATACCAAAACTTCAATTATTCAAATGCTTATTCCACAACAGACATGGAATAACTTTTTGCAAATAGACGTATCACCTTTAGCATGCACCTAGTCAAAACAAAAAAGGATGAAAATATCTACCCAAATTATTTTGGAAAAATAGTTTTTGGCAAAAGGACGAGGGATTCGTAGCTATGCTTGCATTACTCCACCATCTGCAATATATTGAGATGGATCATGTGCTGCATGCATTGGATTAGCTTGTAGGGAAATGAAAATAAAGCATCAACTATAGCCCAAAATTAATAACGATATCCCATCACATACTGTTTCGAAAATATACAAAATACGTAACATTCTCTCTTCTTTAGGGCCAAATAAGACATCCCAGAAGTGCAAGGGTGAAAGATCATAATGATCTTCTAGTCCAGAAAAAAAGGCTAGACATAGCACAGATTGAATGACTGGAAGCATCTAGAGTCCAGCATAAAATCATCATTGAATATTCCTCAAACACCATCAACAACTAAACTTAGCCTATGCACTTGCCTTCACCTAAGAAATTATGATTTCAAAACTATACAAGGTAAGAAAATCTGCAACCAATGGCAGAAAAGATCTGAAATTAGCTCATAAAGATTGACTTGATTGACTAACAGCGCACGGGTGTTTAATTAGATGCTACATGATGGTGACAGTAAAGTAGAATTTTGCATACATTAACTCCCAAATGCTGCGATCAATCAATCCAGCTAAAGAGCTTGGTTCCCTAAAAATGAAGCAGTACAGTCGTCTCCCGTCGTACAAGTGCAAGACCAAATAAAATGCGCAGCATCTGAACAAAACTTAGGCAGTTCATGAAACAGTTCGGCCATAACAAACTGATGCAATATAGAGATTCTTTGCCCATTTCTCCTGGATAAAAAGTCCTATGTAAACATTTATACTTTTTAAGGGAAAAAAAAAATGAAATAAGCTAGTGGTAAAGTTGAAGTAAATACCTTCACATGAGTGCTAGGAAAAGCAGAAGTTCGAAGGGTCTCCTGAGTTTCATCTGCAGGTTTTCTTCTTGGAACACTAAGAACAAAAGCTGCTTGATCCCATGTTGCAGCAGTTGAAGTGATGCGGTAGCCACTATCCCACCTCCGATGTATACCTTCACTGGGATATAGAAAATCTAACTCTACAACCTGCAAGAGCACCAGAAAAGGATATTGTAAGGCTGTAAGCCTTTCATTTACCACAACCATTGAGTGCCATTGAACAGATATTATTGAAATCCAATAAAGACCTGGTCAGAAAATGGAGCACCACGCGACATAACAATTGCCCATCTGCTTCCAGCAGTGCCCATGGCAGTCACATTAAAACCCTCCCTCCATTTTTTGTTGATCCACTTAAAGGGAAATGAATCACTAACTTTGTAGGATTGTTGCAAATACTGGGTCCCTACATTCAGCAAAAAAAAAAAAAAGATACTGTATAAATATAAAAACAGAAATTTCTTTTTTAGATACTCTAGGGATAGCTAAACTAACCCTTAGACATCACAACTAAAGAACTCCCATTATTAGCTCCTGCAATTGCACTGATATAGTAATTCTTTTCCCATTGCTCCATAATCCATTCCTTCAGAAAGCACCAAAGTTGGTAGATAAATATTTGTGATAAACCACAAATAAGAGCTATTAACAACTATGTTTGACATACATTACCAAGCGCAAATATCAAATTAGCATACAACTAATAAGAAATACATGATATAGCAGACTTGTAACAGATACAAGTTTCAGAATCAAAAGAACATAATCAACCTTATGAAGAAAGTAAGGGGAGAGTTCATAAACTTGAGCAGTGAAGCCAGTGCCAGCATCCATAATAAGAGCCCATAGGTTAGAACAAGAAGCCACACTGCTGATAAATAACCCGTCTTCATTTCCTTTCTCGATATGTTGGGAAAGCCTCACATCTGCCACATTATAATGATATCTACAACAGGAGATTGAAATTATCCACATCTATTCTTTTTCATAAAACTGAAAAGCTTGATGATGATTTTTAGATAGATACCTTTGCTTCATAGGCCTACGAGCATTGTACACACTAATCCACTGAGTTGCAGGCATACCCATTCGAACCTTCTTCTTTGGCTGTTCATCCTCTTCCTCCTCCATTGTTAACCGTCCTCTCTTTTGTCCTACTTGATATATAAGCTTCAAGAAAACATATATATATATATATATATATATATATGTTCAATGAATTCCAAAAACTGATATAAAATTCTTTCTCAATGACTTGCTAACCAAATAATGTTGACACAAGAAGTACCTTCTGAGCACAATCAGTATTTATTGGCCTAATATCTGGATTTGGACCAACAATCCCATCAAAAAGAGAGATATATTTTGCATAATTTGGTTCCTCATCAAACTTCAAATTCACCACGTACTCAACAAATTGTCTGAAAGGTACAGGGCAAAAGCAACACAAGGTTTCTGGGAAAGTGGCCATCTTCTTCTTACAAACAAGAAAGCCTTTGTTTTCACCCTAAAATAACCACTTGCATCAGAAAGCTAACAGAGAATAGATACGAGCATGCTGAAATTTGTATTAAGGACACACAAACCTGATATCCTTGCCATGGTAACCGACCACGGAGGAGAAAAATGAGTGTGTAAGCCAGAGACTCTAGGTCATCTCTCCTGCTACCGGTTCTACCAAGATGGGCATGCACGCTAGCATATCGTACAGTTCCCCTGTAGTACAGAAATAATCAATAGCTGTTAATCATAACCTCAAAAATAGAAAAGGAAAAAGAAGCTCCAAGCTTATGATAGATAAGCAGATTTAATTTATAAACCACCACAAAAAGAAAAGAAAAGAAAAGCATGAAAAGGTAATGGATAAAAAAAATTTTAAATATACCTGAAAACATCAGGACGTTGATCATACTCAACATGTTGACCACTTGCATTATCTCGCCACCTGGTTGCTGTAAAGTCAAAAAGAAGCAGAATTGTCCAAAATTATTTGGATCTGAATAGAAAATAGATCTTAAAAGAAAAAAATCTACATCTTACCTAATCCAAGGTCAACAAGAAAAAGTTTTTTCTCATCTGGAGTTCCCGGAGGACCAAGCAAAAAATTCTCAGGTTTCACATCCCCATGCACAAATCTACAAAGTATAGAAGCGACAGAATTATAGCAACAAATGTGTTCTAATGACCACAAAGAAAAAATCACTTACAAAGCACGAAGAATCGTAATCACACAAAACTAATGATAGAGACCTCCATTCATTGGACAGATTTTCAGCATTTATCAATTCAAGCATATCACCTCTATGAACAATAAAAATCCTCTTGCCATATCTTAAAGCCAAAAGAAAAACAAATCATAAGCAACATATAAAAATGTATCACCCTCTAGAATGCATCTTCTCTAAGATTGATATGGCCTCAATGGCAATACACGCAACCATTTCGATGGACATCCTGGAATTGAGAAGATGAAGATAGCATTAAATGGTCTATCTCAATAAATTAAGAAAAATCTACCATGTAACTTCACAAGGAACATACGTGTGTGAGTTGTTATTCCAAACATCCCATAAGCTAGGTCCAAGCATATCCATAACCTGTAAAAACATTGCAACATCTCAGATCATACTCTGAAACCAGACACATACATACATATATATATATATATATATATATATATATATAGAGAGAGAGAGAGAGAGAGAGAGAGAGAGAGAGAGAGAGGAACCTGAATTGCCACTTTTTCTCCTTAAAGAATTTCTCAACTCCCCCAACCCAATCACTCCATCTTCTTCCCACATATTCCTTCCTTCCACTCCTCTGAGAAGAAGCTGTACGCTGCAGAGATGGAAATCTGTACAGAATATTTCCCTACACAAATAGTTTTGTAATGCATGAGGGTGGGAACTCTTTTAGCCAGAAATGTAACATGTGATGACATGATTCTTAATCTCAGTTCTCAGAGACACAGATCAAAAACTGGTACCTTATGTCAAAATCATAAATTTCAAATACTTAAATTTTAAAGTCACAATAAATGCAATTCTTCGTAATACACAGAAACACATGCAGATTATATATAATACATATACATTGTTTTTACATACCTCTTCATCTATTTCTGGCTGGCCATCAAACCGCAGAAGAACAGGCAAGACGTATGATTCATCACTCTAGAATTGACCAAAAAAAAAGTCAAACAACTTAACCATAACACTGATGCCAACAAATTAGTGCAGGCAAGAACTAATTAGTGAATAATTGATTGGCAAATAATTTGAAATAAGAAAAGCCACAACTTCAAAAGGTTTTCAGCAAAGAGAATTTGGAATAATCTCCAATGAGTTTTAAGCATTTTGTTAAAAAAGGAGAACACAGAAAAATACCGAAGCTTATACATAGAACTTGAAGGAAGCGCTTAGCATTTCTGGATTACCTGACTGTGAACTACTTATGATATCAAAATATCCAAGCAACCACCAGATATATGATTAGGGGTCAGAGCACTGTTGATTAAATGATCTATGACATACAAATGCAGAAATAAGGTTGACAGACAGTGAGCTAGGACTACAATGCAAATAAAGAAATATCTGAGATCCGATGAGTTGAGTTATTAAATTTTTTGTTAGCTACTGCAATAATGGACCAAGGAAAGTTGTATCCTTTTAACCAATTCAAAGAATAAACGAAAACAAGTGTGACCTTAAGAGCACAAATTTCAAATTCAGGACAAAAACAGTATATTGGCTTTCAGAGCAACTTGCAAGAACAAATTACATGCTAATTACAAGCTAGATTAAGACAAACATTAATTTATAATCATACCATCGCTCCATTTGTGGTTGGTAAATCAAGATATGGAGCAAGTTCTTCAGCTGTCACAACACCTCCATTAGAAGCTATGTATTGTCCGATCTGCGAATTTTGGTTGGCAAATGATGAAACTTTGTAGGGAGAATAAAACACTTAATAATCTGAATAACTACTGTCAGTAAATTGAAACAAAATGTTTCAAGCATTGACCAGCAAAGTTAGTGCTCAAGTATTACCAACTTCCACCTTTCTTCTTCAATTCCTTGATTTGGGTCGCCATCCCCGAATACAAAAGAGAAAACCTAAAAAAGTCACAAACGAACTAAACTTTCTCTGAAGCATAAAACAACTGAGCAAAACCATACTTGATCCATATATTTACTTTCATATCTTACAGATTCGATAAAGTTCATTCTCTCATCATCATCAGCTCGTAGCTGTCGCCTCCTATAATAATATGGATCCCAGTACCTTAAATAAAATTAAACCAACGAAGGAGGTTATGTGAGAGTGATTGAACACATGAAAGGAATACAGATTACAGAGGCAATATGTTTTAACATTAGATTATAGCATAAAACATGTTAATTTGATGGTCCCATCTCATTTATCAAATGAAATAAACTAAGTACAAAACTATTTGATGTACGCAAACATGGATAAAGAATTCTTACCACAATAGAAACTGATTTATTAATTCTAGTGCAATTCAGCAAACAACATGACTTTAAAACCTATGTTTATCTACTTAATGTTGTGTGTCAACGTCCTGTAGTTGGCCAGATCACTGAGAATTCTCAATTGTAAATAACATCCTGTTACAGTTCTAAAACTGCTAGAATTCTTAACAATCTAAACGGTATTACCAGAACAAATCAGTTGGACTGAAGTAAAAGGTGAATCCTGTGTCATATGATCTGCCTCCTCGTCTTCCTCGATTGTCTTCATCACTGTCACCAGATCACACTGTCAGCATCTTCTCTTCAACAACCACAGGCATAGAATAATGTTGTTATAGTAATTTCAAAGTGTCAAGGTTAGTGGGTACCTTCTACTTGTGATTAGGGCAATAATTGTTGTATAAACAAGAACAATTGAAGCTATAAGTGCTGTCCCAAAGGAAACTCTAACTAAATATTCAAGTGCAGCCTGCCAAGCAAGAAAAAGGCTAGATTATTGCCCATATTGTATGACATCCAGCATTTTCTCCTTAGCCTCAACCAGAAAAAAAAAAAAAAAAAAAAGAGTAATGAAAGCTTACCTTTGCTTTTTCAACCCAAGGTTCAAATTTTATTCTGAATGACTTGGCAGCAAGTTTTGCACGATAATCTTTTGGAAAGACAAAAAGGACATCACCTTCATCCGAAACCTGTTAAACCATCTTGAAAACAATGGTACTCACAAATCAAGAACTTCAAAGTCCAAGAAATAGAGGTTATAACTTATAATACTAGAACAAGTCCCAAGAAACAACACGGTGATCCCCAAACAAAGATCAGGAAAGGCTCACCTAGGGAATAACTCAATAACATAGGCTAGCTCTAGATTACTTCAGCAAAAAGAAAACGACAGACATTCAATATGATGATAGACAACATCTAATTATTCCCCCCCCCCCCCCAAAAAAAAAAAAAGAAAAAGATGGCAGCTCGAGTTAATTCAACTAAACCATGTATGTTCATTATGGCATCTGTTAATTCAACAAGTGAAGATGCAATCACCCTTTGTATGTTCTAACCTTAACTTCTATCAAAACTCCCTTAAGCCCAATAGCCAACAATAAGCAGCATATTAGTATAGCAAATACATCAAAACCGAATTACCGTATTCGAGATTACTTACAGACCACATCTAAATCTATTTCCGCCTCAATCAAACACAAAAAGCAACTTTTATTTTATTTTATTTATTTATTTATTTTTTTGTAAGGGCAAAGTAAAACTCAGATGAAGTTGCTATATTCACACTCTGCTTTGGCATATCGGTTCAAATAGCAATTGGACTCAACATTAACACTAACATAGATCAGATTTATGGAACTGATATGAAATCGAAATTCAAAAACAAAATACCTCCAAGAAGCCATTTGTGTCGGAAGCGAGTGCTTGAAGAGCCTTTTGAGCTTCATTCAAGTTAAGCCCAGCTTTACTCGAAACATCTCCAATAGTAACCCTCCCGCCAAACGCATCAACGGCCTCCATTGCTCGTTTTCTCACATCGGACGGCAACTTATCAGTCTCGACAGCACCTCCAGGCCTAATCGCGTTGCTTTCGACATCAAGACTTGCCTTAATGACCGGAAATGAAACCCTAAGACTCAAAAAATTCGCGGATTTTCTCGGGAACGTTGACGAAGAAGTTAGTGTTTGATTTCCCGGAAACTTCTGGAGAGAAACTGAGGGTTTTGAAGTAAGGAAGCGGAACTTCGGTGATAGAGTAAGGCAAGTAGAGACTGAGGCCATTTTATGCAATTCCAAATTTTATATATTTGTGAAAAAAAATTAGTTCTTTTTAGCTTCGGCCATGGAAAAGAGTTAGCGCAAGTGGAAAAGTAGTAAGCTTGGCGGAGAAGAAGAGAGAGACAGAGAGAGAAAGCGGGAGGATTATGTTCCTGGATTTACTTTTTTACCCTTCATTATCTCAATCTTTATAATTTTTTTTCTTTTCTTTTTAATTTTCTTTAGAATTTCTAAAGCAATCTCCTCGAGACCATTTATTTATATTACAAAATAAATTATAATTATATTTAATATATTTTATATTTATATAAATTTTAATGCATTAATAATTCGTATTATATAAATTTTAGATTTTAAAAAATTTATATATTTGTATTATCTTTATATTATTTTTTGTGTTATATCATGTTTCATGTTGCATTATAATTCTTATATTATAAAATAAATTATAATCATGTTTAAAATATTTTATATTTACATAAATTTTAATATATTAATAATTCATATTATATAAATTGTCAATTTTAAAATATTCATATATTGGTATCGTGTTCTTATGTTATATCATATTTTATATCATATTTTAATTTTTACATTATAAAAAAACTTATAACGTGTTCAAAATATTTTATATTTAGATAAATTTTCATGTGTAAATAATTGTACTATATAAATTTTAGATTTTTAAATATTTATATATTTATAATATATTCGTATTATTTTTTTTATTATAACATATTTCATATCATATTTTAATTATATTTTTATATTATATTTGTGTCATGTACTCGTGTCACCTCATACTGCCAGCCCTATCTTAAATGAACAGAAACTAAACGCTAGAACTTGAACAAGGAAGTTTTCAAGCAAGTGTTACGTCAAAACCATAAAGACAAGCGTTACAAGTTTTACCAGAAAATAAAACGATTAAAGAAAAGATAAAAGTATCTGAAGATTTAAAATGGAGATCTGATGAATCATAGGGAAAAAAAAAGGGTAGATATTGATATATAAAAGAAAACTATCAGCGATGTCTAGAGCTGATCAAAGTTGAACTGGTTTGAAAGCAAGTTTTTTGAAATAGAGAGAATTGTTGCCACCTTGCAAAATCTTCAGCAAGCATGGCAAATGGTGGCCTTGAGAAGGGCTGAGGGACAAACATTCAACTGAGCCATGATGATTAGTAGCTCCACAATCCAAAGATACCCAATCCACAAGGTGAAAAGGATCTCAACGAATTCCATTAGGTTTATTAAACTGAGTAAATATAATAATAAATACAGACATCATAAAGGAGGAGTCTAGAGCAAAGGGGATGTATCTAAATGAAATCTATAGAAACACGATCACCATGCCACATATCAAGCAGCAGCTCGATTTCCACTTCGCAGTTTAAAGTGGAAGACGTCCAGGAGGTGCAAGCTATGTTAACTGGACTTAGTAGACAAGTGTCGTATTTAGATATGTGATCGATACGGGTATATCATTTTTTTAATTTTTTCCTTATACTTGAAGGATCATATATTCATACACATATCCAAATATCTGCCGGACACAAGTATTCTAGGGAAGACAATGCGTCCAGGTAACATAGAGTGCAATTGTAGGTGTTCCTACCTTGGCATCCTAAACTCCAATGTTTAGCCATCAGCTGTTCTGTCCTTTAGCCCGTTGCTTAACAAAGAAATGCTGTTAAGTAAATCAAATGCAGAAAAAAAAAATGGATAGCCAAAGACCACAGTGAACTATAACATCATATAACATTCCATTTCGTGCTCTTTGAAGTGGATTCGTTATCAAATTTTGCATTACTGCAAACTGAGGAAGATCCAATTCCATCTAAGTGCCTTTGCTGGATGACTAGCTTCAGGCTGATGACGGAGCAGAAGATTGCCTTGATCAACTGACTTCACCTATCAAGCAAAGAGAATTTCACAGCGCGTTGCTTGCAATCTCTTTTCACTTCGATCATCACACTTTTTCTTCCTTTGTCATGCTAGTTTTCACAATAATCCATTCTCTCCATGAAATCAACTTATAAAACCCACAATGGATTGATCCCAATTCTTCCTCACTGTTGTCGACCAAGAAATCAGAAAAATCCAAGATAAATGTTGGCTCTGATATCAATAATCGCAACTCATGCTCACCTGTGAACAGAACTAACTTTCTTCAATGCTGAACTTCTAGGATTGGAGAGCCCATCCATCAACCTATTATATGTAGCAATGTCGGGTATAAATCCTTTATCCAACATCTCATCCACCAAAAGCTCTCCTTCCTTTCTTCTTCCCTCTCTTGCATATCCATATACCAAAATGTTATAAGTCACCTCATCTGGTTCTAAACCCTTTGTTGAAGCCAATAATCTAAATTTATTCGCATCCATTGTTCTTCCCAAATCACAAAGATCCTGCATAAGACAATTAAAAGTCACGATATCCGGAACAATACCATCTTTAAGCATCTTTTCCATCAACCCGAATGCATCTTCTCTTCTTCCGGATCTCCTCAAACCTTCAATCAAAGTGGTACAAGCAATCAAACTCGGAACCTTTCCTTTCATCCATAGCTCATTAACCACCTCGAATGCTCTACCGGCATTTCCTTCACCACAAAGCTCCTCAACCAAACCACAATAATCAAACCCCTTTGGCAAAAGTCCCCTCCCAGAAAAATCAATGATCAAGTCAGATGCCTTCAAAAGCTGCCCTTCCTTGCACAAACCATTGACCAAAATCTCACAAGTCACGGTTGAAAATTCGCAACCCGACTGAATCATCTCATATGCCATCTTAACAGCTTCCTCAACGTTCTTTTCCCTAAAAAACCCTTGGATCAAAGTGTTAAAACTAACCACATTAGGACTACAGCCTTTCTCCTTCATCTCCCCAAACAGCTTCAATCCTGATTCAAACTTCCCGTTCCTACAATAACCACTAATCAAAGTATTAAATGTATACACATCTGGCTTCACTCTATCACTTCTCATCCTCTCATAAAACCTCAAAGCCTTATCAAAATCCCCACTTTTTAAATACCCATTAATCAAAACGTTATAAATAACGACACTAGGTCTTCCATCAATCAATTTCTTCATGGTTTCAAAAGCAAAAACGGCATCATCCAACTTCCTAGATCTACAAAACGCATCGATAACGAAACGAAAAAGGGGTTCCATTTGAGGGCAAGAGAAGATACCTGGAGAGCAAGGGCAAGGATTGGCAGCTATAAAACTAAGAAGAGAATGAAGCTGAGAGAAACGGTGAGAGGAAGCCAAGGAGTGAGCCATCCACAGGAAAGTTGAGTGATCATGACGGAAAGAATCAACGGTGGAAGCCCAAGAGAAAACTTGGAAGTCATAGTGGGTGAAAATGGGGTGATGGTGGAGCTTTGTTTTGAGGAAATGAAGGAGGGCCTTTGGGGTTAAGGGTTGATGGGTCAGGTGAGTTTTAACGAAGGAAAAAAGTTGGTTTTGGTGATGGGGTTGGGGAATTGTGGGGAAAAGAGAAAGGGAAGCTGATGGTGTTTGAGGTGAGTCCAACAATGGAGAGAGTGGCGGTGGGCATTTTGATTGAGGGCTTTGGAGAGGTTTAAGGAGGTTCTTGTTCTTCATAGGTATTTTCTGTTACAGCAAGAATAGAAGCTTGTCAATATGAAAATAAATTGGAGAGAAGCTACAAAGATTGGCAAAGCAATTGCCATTGCCATTGCCGTGCCTTTTATTGTTTCAATTCCGGGTGAGTTTTGAAGCCCACCCGCAACTTTTTTAAGGCCTATGCTTTACTCTTAGCCTGTTTACTTTTGACTTAAATAAAAAAAAAGCTCGCCACGGTAACGCGGGGCTAACCTAAGCTTGTACTTGTTAAGTAACTTCAACAACCCCTTTCCCCTTCCGTCTAGCCCGTGGAGTTTTCAGTTTCATCCCAAAGATGAGAACTAGCAGCCTCCACGGGACTTCTTCAACCTGGGAGCTAAGTAGCATTTCCCGTGACAGGAATTTCAAGTCCTCCTTTAATGGCTCTTTCAAGTACACATTTGCCAGCGCCATCCCTTCACTAAGTTTCAGTATTTGTCCAACTTCTAGCATTTTCACTTTTGTTTTTTCCTTCTTGGGTTTCTTAAATCTCACCTTTTTTTTTCCTTTAAAAAAATTCTTTCTTGCAGAATCTTGTCATTGCTATGTTCGTTGCGCTGTTAGTTTTCGACCTTGTATTGATATTCACAAGGTAATTCAATACAAAGGAATATTTTTTTTTCTTTTTTGCTTGGTTTATTTTTGGTTTCAGAAAGCTCACATTCTTTTTTATTAACCTTTTTTGATATGCAATTTTTATAGACTAATAGTGTCCATCTCATTGTAGAACTTAAGTTGGATAATTATATGATGAGACAAAGTTTCATTCTTTGGCTATTTTAGTTAAAGGCTCCCAGTGTAACTTATTCTTTCAACAGACTGTTCTTTCGTGTTTTTATTATTCTTTTGATCTCATTCCTGCATTATGGTTCGAGAAAAAGAGTTTCTCCTTTATGTGTTGGTGCTTCCCTGAGATTGGCTTTGACATTTTTTGCTTTAGTTCCTGAAACTTAAAATATGAATTAATACCAGGGGAAAGTGAAACAAATTGTTGGGTCAACTCTTAGAGATTCAAAGGAGGATGGATCAACCCTTTTAACCAATTTTGAATCAGATAAATCGGCAGCTGAGTTTGCCAAGCTGTACAAAAAAGATGGGCTAAAGGGTGGTCATGTAATCATGCTTGGAGCTGACCCTCTAAGCAAAGCAGCAGCCATTAAAGCATTGCGTGCCTATCCTGGTAAAAGCTGATATTTTTTGTTTCATATTCCGTGGTCTGTTTATTCCAATTCTTTGGCCTTATTTTTTATCATGGCAATTTTTGTGATAGATGCTGAAACCTTTTGTCCTAAGATGGGCTTTTCTGATTTGCAATCTTAACATGTCCTAATATTATTAATATATAATATTCTTGTATAAAAGAGTCAAATTATTGATTTAAAGATAGATGCTCCACTAAATGCAGTGGGAGTAGTCAGAATTAATTGTTGATATTAAGCTGTTGGTAGTTGAAACTTTGTTTTATTTGTAAACGCTAGCCTTTTATTTTTAGGTAAATTGGGACTTTTAAATGCCGAGTTTCAGATTATTTTGCTAGTAATTCTGGTATTCTTAGATTATCACTGCAAACTAGTTTGTGCTAGTATTATATATTTATGTTGAATTAGAAACTTTTCACAAGCTGTTAAAACTTATCTTTGGATTCCGATGTTGTTATACCTTTGTGCTGCTTTAATTTTCTTTCTCTTGCTGGAAAGTACTTCATGTCAACATGAAAGCTTTGAGGGTAAGATAAGAATTCTGGTTTAACGTGTACACTCACCAGTCATGATGCAAGCTTCTACTGGTTGTACTGTAATTTCAAATGAAGTTTCCTGAGGAGTGACCATGTCATCCTTGTTCTGTCTCTTTTATAATATGTTTAGTACTTACTGACCATTCCTCTGCTGAACTTATTGCGAGAACTGGAAAATATAGGCGGCTTGCAAGTTGGAGGTGGGATCAATTCAGACAATTGTTTGAGTTACATTGATGAAGGAGCCAGCCATGTCATCGTCACTTCAGTATGTCAATTGATTTTGACATTCTGTAACATTTTTAGTTGCAAGGCGTGAAATCATGACATGTGAAGGGTTCACTTAGAGAAAACATGTTAACCTAATCTCGTGTACAATTTTCTTGTTGGATTTGTTACAGTATGTATTTAACAACGGGCAGATGGACCTTCAAAGGCTCAAAGGACTTGTCAATGTTGTTGGGAAGCAAAGACTTGTCTTGGACCTTAGCTGCAGAAAGAAGGTAAGAAATATTTGTCTTCTGCATGCTGAATGCTTGTAGAAATCTCTATTCAATATGGTTATTGCCAGGCACATTCTACATCCTTCTCCTCTCCTGACTCCTGAGTCCCCCAATTTTACTCCACCCTGTTGAGTGTTATCTACTGAGTTAATATAATGCTTAATTTTGGCGGTTGTTTGAATCATAAGATGCTGATTTTTCATTGCAGGAAGACAAATATGCCATTGTCACTGACAGATGGCAAAAATTCAGTGATGTCTATCTTGATGAGGAAGTATTGCATTTTCTTGCCAGATATGCAGATGAATTTTTGGTTCATGGCGTGGATGTTGAAGGGAAAAAGTAAGTCCTAACTGTGTCATTTATTACGCCATGCAAATGGCACTTACTGCCAGTTCTTATGCTCTTGTAATTTTTACATGGTTGCTCTTTGAAATCATGACAGCCAATTAAGATTATGATCTGTCAGTTTATTTGATCTGGATTTAAGCTTTTGCTGTCAGTGATCAGTATGTCTATCTGAATAATGCAATTGTGTTTTTTTATCAGTTATCCCTTGTTCTTGCAGTTTTGAATTTCTTGATTATCTTAATAATCTTCTGTATAAATGTTGTTTGAACCCGTGGACTTGATCTTTGCTACCAGCCTAAACTTGTCTAGCTCCCTCCTCTAACTATCTTCTCGTAAATTGTTACCTATTACTGTATTGAAAATCCATATAGATTATTCCTGGTGAAATCAGTTTGTGCCCTATGCAATGGTGATTCTTGCTTGAACACCGGTGCATTAATTTATTTTGGAAAAGTGCAAGCTTTGACTTGTTTGTTTGGTTTTATTGAATACATACTAGAAAATGTGAAAAGGATAACATAGTTGTTTTTTAACCTAATATGCCCTCATTAATTGCTTGTGTTGTGCTTGCTATCCCATATTTCAGTGAGATATATTCTGCAGTGGTTGGCACGCTACTTTATAACACTTTGGAGTGACACTGTACTTCTGTACCAATTTCAAGACTTCTACTTTGTTACTGTTGATAGTTCCTACTACTACACATTAGTAAATGTTATCATTGTCGGGAATCTAGTGCTTCTATATGATGTCATGAAGCTAGAACTATAATTGAAGACAGTTATTTAATATCTTATTTATGTATCTGACTGAATTTTGGAGGCTATTGATGTATTAAGCTTATCTGATTTAGAATACTTGTAAAATGGCACTCAGAATGGACTCTTCATTATTTTGCTGACAACAGTTCTAAGATCCAAAATTCCTTATTCGTGCTTATATGACTGGTTTGCTTATATCTGTTCTTAAGTTCCCAGTGCACCATACGGATCAATTGCTATATTATTTTTGTAATGTTCGAAGATTGGAGCTTGTAAGACGTAGTTGGTTAGAATTTTTGCATTTAGTTCCCAACCACGTCCCAGTCTGACATGAACAGTTTACTTTATAGAAAGGTTGCAAGGTGATGCAATAATTATTAGCTTCAAACTTGATGAAGAGAAGGGTAAAAATTTGTAACTTGCTATGTATTATTAACTTCCAATGGTTTATTTATTTACAGGCTGGGAATAGACAAAGATCTGGTGGCATTGCTGGGCGAGCACTCTCCGGTTGGTAGCTCATACTTTTGCCTTCTTGATCATGTTTTAGTCCTTTGTGATCATAAAATGCCCGGGGACTATTCGATTTCTGTCAAAATTTTCTGACATATTATGGTCTATTTTGCAGATTCCTGTCACATATGCTGGTGGTGTCACGGTAATGGCTGATTTAGAGACAATCAAAGAAGCGGGGAAGGGGCGCGTGGATGTTACCGTCGGAAGTGCTTTGGATATTTTTGGGGGCAACTTGGCTTACAGTGATGTTGTTGCTTGGCATGACAATAACAGGAGGGGCATAAACTAAACTTCTAACGCTCTTCAGGGAACTGCCATAGAAGTTAGCAGGTGAGCCCTCAAGGTGAGTTTAAGAAATAGTCTAAACCTCTCGTTTCTGCAAAGCAAATCAAGTCAAGGGCCAATTAACTGGATATAAACCGATGGATTTCTATCCTTTTAAGATTCGAACGCTTGATCCTCCGGACTTCGGAGGTCGCTGCCCCTAGATCTATCACCCTGTTGACTTGGAGGATTCTTGCTGTGTTGTATTATAGAAGTTTTAGAGGGAAGCCAAGGAACATTTTCCCCCACAATTTTCATGTCAGACTTGATTTTTTATAATGCAATGCACCTTTTTTTATTCTTCCTCAGATTTAATTTCATGTATTTGATTTTGTATTGGTCGAGTTGATAAAAATCGAATGCTACCCTTATAAGATTTAAGTTCAATTCTTGTTGCTAGTTCTTTTTATTGGACGATCTTTAAACCCAATATAAGCTCTGATTAAAGTTTACTATGTGTTACTATTAGTAAAGATGATTTATTGGGATCGAACTGGATCAAAGCATGGTATTAATATTATTTATATATGTTTATCTAAGTCTGGCCGGGCTCAACTGGAAATGTGATCTCACATTTTATCCAAACCAAGTTATATTTGTAAATGGATAATTCATATCTGTTCAGGCTTGCTCATATTATATATTTTATAATTTACATTTTTTAAAAAAAATTAATTTAATCTTTATTAGTTTAATAATTTTCTTTTATTAAATTTTAAAATATAAATAACTTAATATATTTTTTAATATTTATAATATAATATTATATATTTATTTTTTATATGATAAATATAATATATAAATATAAAATTAATGTATATTATATAATTGAAAACGGATAAAATAAGGTTAAGTATTTATTTTTAGTGAAGATTATTTTTTGAATATAATATTTTTATTCAAATTCTTTCAAATATGCCTCGAGACTTTAACTCTCAGTCTTGGAATACAATAGCTTTTTCTTATCCAAAACTTTTTGTGTATCATAAAAAAAATCTTCAAAAATGGATTTGAATTTATAATAAAAATAAAATTTTCTGTAGCTCTCTCTCAAAAAAAAATCGTTTTATTTCAGCTTGGACTATATGTGTGAATTAAGAACGCTAAAGCTATACGTAAATCTAAATAAATTTGGTATATATAATCTTTAAAAAATGAAAAATTTAACTCTACTAGTTTATGCCGTGCTTTGCATACCTATGATATGCTAGGTCAATATTATTAATTTTAATGTATATTAAATTTTCATTAAATATTATTAGAATTACGTCAAAAAATATTAAAATTGTAGTGAAAGTTACAAAATTACATTAAAGGGTATCAAAATTATATAAAATGTTATTAAAATCATGTTAAAAATTATCAAAATTATATTTGTTAAGGTCAAGTGCTGTCCTGCAACACAAAGAAGGTCAGGAGAGTATCGGAGTTGGTACTCCGAAGACCCTCTCCGATGGTTAAATTAATATGCGGGTGTTTGGAGATAAAACAATGGAGATTTAGAAATGAGAAAAAAAGAGTCCTTTACCTTTGGGTTTACTTACCCTTTTATGAGTATTGTTTGGAGATATAGTGTCAGGTGATTTGATGGTGATGTGACTAGCGTCGAACTAGTTGTCAGTGCCCAGAAGTCGGCTCTGTCAGTCTGCCGCTATTCAAAAAGTGTCAGTCTTGAAGTCACATTATTGTCTGCTATTGTTTTGGCGGTCACCTAGTTGTATGATCGCCCAAATGGTGGAAGCTGACTAGTAGCCTGATTGCCTAATCCGATCGCCCAAATGGTAAAAGTCGTTTTTGGCGGTCGTCAGATTGCGCAAATGGTAAAGTTGACTAGTAGCCATTTTGATCGTCCCAAATGATAAAGTTGACTGGTAACCGATCGCCCAAGTGAGCGATAGCCATTTTGGGTCGATAGCCCTGATCACCAAAGTGGTGTAACAATATTAAAAGATATTATAGTTTATCAAAATTATATCAAAATTATATTATATATTATATAAAGAAATTATACATTTATTATTATTTAACATTTATTTATGTAAAAATCATTCATCTTTAATCTTATATGATAATATATATTATTATAACTTAATATAATTTTTTAATCCAAGTTTCATACTAAACTATCAATCTAATCTTTATCATCTTGGAATATATCTTTACGTGCAATTTTCGTCAAGCAAATAGTGCTTTTAAGATTTTTGGTAGCCTAATAGCATAATACACAAGATTTTGATTATTAAATGATAAATGTTTTTCTAATATTCTTTTAATACTAATTGTTGTTTAGCTTAAAAATATTTTGAACTGTTGTTTTAATAAAAAAAATTTAATAAAAAATAATCAAAAGATAAATAAAAATATAGTCAATATTTAATTTAAATAAAAAACAATCACTTGAGAAAAAAATTACTTTAATAAAGATTTTAATGTTTAAAAGAAAAAATAATGAATGCATATTTTATTAATTTAATAAAAAATAATAATTTAAGGGCATATATTTTATTAAATTAATAAAATATCAATAAATTAATAAATTATTAAAGATATATATGTTGTTAACTATTTACATGGTTGAAATTGATACTTTTATATATATTATTAATATATATATATTCATTTTTTATAAATACTTTATAAAAACATACTAATAAAATGTGTATTAGAATTCTTTAAATGGATTAAAAATCTAATTACATAAAAACATATAAAAAAAAAATCAAAAAGCATTATTTTATTAACAGAAAAATCTAGTGTATCTTTATGGGCGTAATACTTCCCGGGGAAACTCCAACCGCCTCATTGTCAAGTATATATATATGCATTTCTTATTTCTTTCCGGCAAAAATTTAAAGGCAACAGCCAGTACTGGAGATTTCAGTTATCAATGGCAGCTCAGTCTATTGCCAAAACCCTATTTCTTTTTTCAACCCAAAGCCCTAATATCAACGGAGCATCCTTCAAGAGCTTCAAGTCCGTGGCCCCTACGGAGAGAACAGCAACAACGACGACTACAACAACCACCTTGGCTCCGCCGCAGAGGCGAACCATGTCTGCTTTCGAAGCTCGAATCTCCCTCGTCCTCGCTCTCGCTTCTCAAGCTTCATCTGTCTCTCAACGACGTAAATGTTCAGTTTCGAATTCCAAATATTCAAGTTTTTGAAAGTATTCTTTTGATTTTATAATTTTGAAAATTCAAACTAATTTCCTTGTAGTCTTGATGGACTTGGTCTCGGAGACTGCAAAATACGTGTTTCCCAAGAGGTTTGAGAGCCGAAATTTGGAGGAAGCGTTAATGGCAGGTTACTTTTTTTATTGGGTTTAAATCATTAAAGTTAGCGAATTATAATTCATTATCTCATCAAAATTAATACTAATTAACGAATGCCTTGAAATTTTTGAAGAGGTGGCGAATTGTTCATTGACAAATAATAGAACTGCATTTTGACAAACCTCTTTTATGTACCGAGAAATTGAACCCTCTATTGTTCCATGGCCAGGCTTGAACAGAGATTTTGTAATTCAAACTGATAGGATTACTATTTATTTAATAAAAATAGTTTTAAAATATAATTATAAATATATTTTTAAATAGTAAAAGTGGCTTTTAGGCGCGACCCGAGCTGGTGCTGGACTTGGACAAGCGATAGTATAATGTTTTGGGTTTGTCCTGGCTCATGGACACTTCTAATATTTACCTTTAGTTTGTTTTCATTTACATTCCCACCCCCCCCCCTCTTACATCGATTTATTGGTGTAGTCCCTGATCTTGAGACTGTGAGGTTCAAGGTTTTGAGTAGGACAGACCAGTATGAGATAAGGGAAGTAGAGGTATGTAACATTTGTTTTGTGTTGTTTTATTTTATTTTGTTTTTAATTTTATGTTTACTATGTGTAGTCTAAAGAGAATTATGATTGTTATCACAGCCTTATTTTATAGCTGAGACAACGATGCCAGGGAAGACTGGATTTGATTTTAATGGTGCATCTCAATCGTTCAATGTTCTAGCTGAGTACCTGTTTGGTAAGGTAGTGGGGATTTATGCATTAAGTCCGAACATTGCTTTCTACAATCTTCTCTTTTAATTTGCTTATTTTATATGTTTGGTGCTTATAGAATACAAGTAAGGAGAAAATGGAGATGACTACACCTGTTATTACAAGTAGGGCTCGATCTGATGGGGAGAGGATGGAAATGACAACACCTGTGATAACGAAGAAGGTAAGTTTAGTGTTAGGATTGTATGTTTAAACTTTTTAAAGCTTTGGAAAATGTTGTTGGTCTTTATAAATTTGATCCATGGATACTTGGATTTGTATTTCATGGATTGTATTATTTTATGCCCTTTTATTCGATTGTTCATTAAATTGGTTCTTATCTTTTTGATTACTTATGATTTAGGTTGAAAATCAAGATAAGTGGCAAATGTCTTTTGTCATGCCATCAAAGTATGGTTCCAATCTGCCATTGCCTAAAGATCCTTCTGTGAGGATCAGAGAGGTGCCAAGGAGAGTAGTTGCAGTTGCTGCCTTCTCAGGTTCTCAACTTCTGTTAGCAATAGGCATCATATTTCCTGTTATCCAGTCATCAGAAAACAAAAATGAATCCAGCTAAGATATTTCCAATTAATATGCAAACTTTAATCCTTAATCTAACTATGAGTTCTCATGCATAAGTTCCAAGCACATTTTCTCACAATTTTTCATTTTCGTTCTGATATTAGCTGGTAATTGTTTATTGAATGGACCATCAAAGTTTCCTATTAAACTTGTATAATATCTTCTTCTTCAGAGAATAAAAGTACAGTTCAATTTCAATTTAAGGAACAAATAAGGCATGACATGGATACATTATTATTATTATTATTTTGTTTTTCAGCTCCTGGAACTAACATTGTTTATGAATTATTTTCATGTTCTTGGACCAGGTTATGTCACTGATGAAGAAGTTAAACGACGGGAATTGAGATTAAGAGACGCTCTGAGAAATGACAGACAGTTTCAAGTTAAGAAAGATGCTTCAGTCGAAGTTGCACAGGTCAGACCTATAGCACCTATAGCAAATTATCTTTAATGAAGTCTGTCCCTGAATAAGTTGCTTCTGGGCATACCTTTTTAAATAGCTCCATATTTTTGGTTGCAGTACAATCCGCCATTTACACTCCCATTTACCCGCCGTAATGAGATTGCACTGGAACTAGAAAAGAAGGAAGAATAGCTCTGGATTAAGGATACTAGAACCCTGAGGTATCTGCTTACTGAATATGCAATGTTTTCCCTGTAAACTGAGTTACACCACTTGTTTAATATTCGCCTGAGCGGGTGGCATCATCTGCTATCTTATATACGCGACAAATCCATCTATATGATTGTATAAATTTGGTCAGTTATTCCTTTTTAGATTTCTATCAGACATAACAACTTATTTATATATTCATGGGAGACTAGCAAAATAAGTTGATGGTTAAAATGCAGATTTTGTATGGATTTTGGTCGTGTTAAACTAGTGATTCATAGAAATCACAGTACAGTATTTTAAAATTTATTTTCTAAAAACAATGGATCCTAGTAAGTCTTTCAATGGAAAATACTCAGTGTGGCTGGCTTGTATATGGACTGTTCTTGTGAAGCTAGTTCAATAACATTCAGAGATGCACTTTGTCCAATGGCACGAATTGTGGCTTTAGGAGTCCCATGGAGTGGGTCCTAGTTCAAGTCACGAGAGGTACACCCTGAGCGGTGATAAAACCTTGAGGGCCTATGGGCTCAAAGAGGACAATAGCTGGTCTGTGGTATGACAGCAAGTGCTTTCAAGGGAGCAGGCAGGGTCACGGGTGACACTGTAGGCTCGTGAGGTAGGCAAGGTCACGCAGCTGCCCCTGATGGGATGTGGAGCACTTCTGAGGGAGTTGGCTAGACCCTGGGGCAGGGCCATCATGCTTCGACTAGCAAGTTACCTTTCTTTGCTCTTTCCGTTTAGGACTCGAACTACTTAGGACATGAGAAACTGATCAAGCTGAAGTCGGATTCAAGGTGCATTTGCATTTGGATCCTCAATCAGAGGCACCCCCACCGCACTTGTCTTGCCTCTAACCTTGGATCCAAATGGACCCTTTGAGTTACATGGAATGCGGATTGATTTGGTTCGCAGACCACAAACCAGAATGTAATTCGCTATTTACCATAAATGGTAAGATTGAAGTTGTCTTCTTCAGTTCACTTAGAAGAACATTTGCTTATATTAAGTGTTCCAAATTCCAATTCCCAGAATTTTGGTAGAAGAATAAATAATTGACAATTTGAATAAGGCTGCTATCTTTTTTTTTTTTTTTTTTTTGACTTTCCATTTCTTGTTTCTGTTCCATTTACCAAAATGGAGGTCCTTGCATGTTGGCCACTACATTTAAAAGCTTACAATGAAGTCATAATGCTTGTAAATAGTTCTCCCACTGCCCTATTTTTTTTTTTCCCTATCTTGTCAAGAGGGCTCTGGGAGCTGCATTTTCTTCCCGTCTTTGTCTATGAAAAATGTGAAAAGGGGGATTGAATTAGGTTACACACTTAACTAACCGATGAAAATCAAATGAAATTTGATATGACAATCGTGGTAGTGGAACAATATATTTTCTTCATATCAATTAGAGCATTAAAAATTTTAGGCTGGAGACCAATTCTGTATCTAAACAGCAGCATCACGGTCAGCCATCGGGCCTCATAGAGGGGGTGTTTCAAGGTCTGAACACCTTCGAGTGGTGAGAAGAGTCTATCTTTGGGCTTTAAAGTATTACACCTCTTGCAACCTGGATTCGAAAATTATTGTCAGACATAATTACATATTTTACATGAGTATGTTTAATTTTAAATTTTATATATTTGAAAGATCATATTCATATATTTATATCATAAATATATGAGAAGTCAAATACTTATATTTTTTAAAAAATAAAAAATTTAAATAATATACGCCTACACGAAAATAAGGAGTTTAGAGGACATGAATTACACCTACCTCGAAAAAGTGAAACAGAACTATCATCAATATTTCCATTCCTGTAAAGACATCTGGCATATCCTTTTTTTTTTTCCCTTCCATCTCCCGCATGAGGAAAGAGCTAAGTCTAAGGTGATAAGATACTAAGCAAAAAGTTTTGGCTCTGCATGTTTAAAAAAGTGCCGTATGTGGCAGACTTGGTGACATGCATGACCCATTAAATGAGCCAATCAATTAAGACAGCTGATTTTCAAGCATGTTGTTCATGGAGTGCCTAGTTTTGTAATTCCTAGTTTTTTTGTTTTGTTTTGGTTTTTATTTTTTTTTTCCTGTGTTTGACATCCTTTGGATGTTAACATGAAGAAATGGGGCTATGTTAATTTATTGTCACGAGGATTAAATCTATTAAGTTATCTGTGTTAGTTTCTCTGTACATCCATTTGACCTTTGTCTAGCGATATTTTAGCCTTAACTTTCATTCATTAAACGTTTAAATTTTTGTTACCAAAAGCTATGATGAGTTGAAATGATTTCATCTATTAAACTTACAAAGAGTGGCAATGACATGGAATCCGCATGTGGTCAATTCTATTTTACCTTGTTTTCTCAGAACCTTTCTGCTCTTAATTTTCTATTATCATATTTTCTTATGATTTAGGCTAAAGTTGCTTCGATGATATAGTACTGGCCTGAATAACATATATGGTTTAGGCTTATTTTCAAAGGAAAAATTTTCTGAAATCAACGCTCTTACATGAAGCAAATTGAGAGCTTGATTGGTGTTGGAAATAGATTACCAAGGTCAGAGTATCACGCTTCACTGCCCGAGACATAACATAGCAAAATTTGCTTAAGCTTTTCCTGCACCAGATAATGAATTTCATTTTTACTGGGTCAAGCTGACTTTGTCCTGTTAGTTTATGAAAGAATTGCCTATTAATTATGAGCAATAGCACCAATACTGTCATGGGGGGAGCATTTAGACGCACCAACATAGCCCTAATAATTACCAATGCAGAAAGGATAATTAGAGAATTGTTTTTAGTAAGATTCAGGATTGGATTTTTAGCATAGGTTAGGCTCTAAAGGATGCATAAGTTGCTTTCATTCCTTTTTCCTTTTGCCTTTTCAAACAGCTTTTTATGGTGAGATGGCCATTAGAAAAATGTTCTTTTTAGTGACTTGGCGGGTGAGACCAAAGGCCTCAAGTGGCTTCGATGCATCATCTCATTACTTGGTTTTGTGGCACATATTAATTTAATTTCTCTACTTGGGTGAAATATGACAACGTCTAGTCTCTATTGGTGAAACTTGATTCATGTTCTGACGTAAAAAGGATGCGGAAGTTTTGGACATTTTTCGATAGTTGAATGGTTGTTGGGGCTTTTACCAATTAGTCATTAGCTCAAAGCCGGTATGTACCATGTCTTTGAGGCATCAGAAGCACTAGCTATTGTGTTTGAGACCTGGTAATAAAGACCAGTGTATCCTGTAACTGTTGTATTATGGCCACTTGCAAGCTTCAATTATTAGTCCGTTGACTTAGCATATGATAGAGTGATATATTCTTTAGTTCTTCGTTTAACTGGGTGGTGGTTGAAGCCATTTAAGTGATGACAAAACATGACAAAAGTTAATGGATGTTCACGAAGGACATGGATCTGATTCTCATAGAAGAGACACCATATATTGTGTGGTAACATTGTTGCAGTGTATATATACATATACATACATACATATATATATATATATCTACTTTTTCTTTAAGATAATTCTAGCAAAGAAGAGTAAGTTTAGTTTTAGTACATAATATTCTTTACTAGTTTACTTCAGCTATGCTTTCCAATACAGGCTTCCAGCCTCTGCAGTCACCATCAGCATCAGATATGTCGATTATATTTGTGCTTCGATTACATTGCATATGAGAGACCATATCCTGGACTGTAATTCCTTTTTGAAGCATCTCTTGCAATTCTTGCTTACTGATTATTAACTTAATTCTTACAGGACTTCGTCGATGATCATCGTTAACTTCTGGATTTGAAAAACTCACCTTTTTCTTGCTCTTTTGGCATGTTGATGATGGAACAGGTATAAGGTAATATAGCTGCCCCGGAAGCAGCTTTGCATCTGGCTGACTATGTTGGAAGCCTGAAAAAGAATCAGACAGTGCATAA
The DNA here is from genome assembly GCA_038382065.1 of Adansonia grandidieri. NCBI lineage: Eukaryota > Viridiplantae > Streptophyta > Magnoliopsida > Malvales > Malvaceae > Adansonia > Adansonia grandidieri. The sequence goes on along the minus strand of JBBYHK010007248.1, from coordinate 24,454 downwards.
CCAGGGAGGTCTGATAAAACTTGTTGAACTTCGATCGGTGCTCGATATTCTAGGATTTTCCCGTCAGTTTTCATCACTCTGACTAGCTTCTTTTCCAGAACTAAGCAATTCCCCATGGCTTTGTTTGCTGGTTCTTACAATATTTAAAAAAAAAAAAAATTATATTTTGAAAGTATGAGTTTCTGAGTGGACGATGTTTTAAGTGCAAATATGTTGGTATTTAAAGAATGTGGTTATGGCAATGCCCTCATAACATAGAAATATTACACAAATGCCTTTCTCTGGACCCCATTTGTTGATTTTGGCTGGTGTGTAAGCTGGACTTAAAAATCGATCATTCTTTTTTTTGCAACATAAGGAAAATTGAGTCAAAAAGAGTTATTTTGAGTAATGGAGCAGACCCAAAATTAGTGGTGAGAATTAGTTGGATTCGGACGGATTTGAGTTAGATTATTTTGGATTTAGTTTTTTTTTTTTTAATTTAAATTTTTTGAGCTCGAATCATATCAGAATTAGATCTTTGATTTTTTTTTATCAAATTAAATTTAAACAAATTTAGATTTTTTTTGAATGTGTTTTCAGGTGTGGGTTTATTTTACAACCAGAACTAGCGGAGGTAGGAGAAAAAAGCAATGCAGATTGCAGTATAATCAAACATGTAAGATGTGTATAAGCAAACAACTTGCTCTTTCTCATCATAGTTACTTACATTTCATCAGTTTATGATGAGTTAACTCATTGAGGGTTAACAAGTCAATGATAGAAGTAAGTGCATTGTTACCAAACTGCATTTTAACAGCAAAAGATGTCAGCTTGGATACTCCCCGAGGACCACTGAAAAACAGTGTTTGGCCATGGAGCTCCATGGACGGGGGCCCTGTCATTGACTCTCTACATGCATATCATTCACAATTTCCTTGTGGCGGTTTCGTTTCATCAACGACATGCGTGTTTAATCTCTCTCCCATGAGGTCGGTAACAAGCATGAAAGGTATCATTTTGTTCTTTCTGTCATTTTTTTCATGTTCATTTGCAATTTGTGAACTCTAATTTTCATAAGTGCTTGAATTCTAAGTTATAGCTCTGATTTTTTATTTTTTTGAAATATTTATGTTTGACATTTATATTCAACATAAATACATGAAAAATTTTAGAACAAAATTAAAAATACCGTGTTTGATAAGTATCTTATCCAACATTTATATTCGAATCAGAGTAATTTAGCTGGGTGCCAGTTGAGCTATAAGAGAGCTTCTCAAGCATTAAAATTGTGCTCTTATATTAAAGAGAGAACAAGTTACACCTACTCTTTATTTTTCTTAAGGTCTATGTCCAACACATATTTTAAGACGGGCAAAAAAGTATAATCTTCCAAATGTATAAAAGAAGTTAAATAATTTAAATATATCGATGTTAAACACATACGTTTATCTGTATAACATAGAATAAAGATTTAATTACATTCTTTATGCTTTGAAGATTATGATTTTTTTTTTTTACTGTTTTTATAAATGCTGAATAAATAAAGCATGAGAGAAGTGACAACTCTGATCTCTTGCCTGGTTATTAATGTCAAAGAGAGATCTGTATTTACAAAGCCTTACATATGAGTTCATTTGCAAGCTACTAGTGCTTCTTCAACAGAGTTCAAAGTCTAGGGTCTGACCCTAATTTTATTGAGAACTTGATTAAAAAAAAGTTGGAAAAATGAAACTCAAAACTCTTAAATTCATATCCACTACACCATCTGACAATAAATTCTTACACTTTTGAAGATTTCCCTTTCATAGTATCGAAAGGTAGCTCTATTTTAATAAGAAAGTTATGCATCTTCGATTGCATTTCAATTGTGTCACTTTTATACTGTTTTATGATATTTTATTTATAAAAAAAAGTTATTTAAAGTTATAATTTACGATTTTAGACTTAATTCTTATGAATCATTAATTATTTATACATATTGATGCAACAATGAAATCTAGTGGATTGAATAGGCTCGAAGCTAATGGGGAGGACTTGCAAGATAGAAAGGATTAGAGGGCGCTGGAGTTTTGTACTTTAGGACGTTTTTCAAAACTTAAGTCAGTAAAAGATTAAAGAGAAGAACGTAAGTAGAATGAAGATGTATGTAATATTACCTTCAAGCATATCACTTTTACCTTTATATATGAGACTCGTTGATTATTTTACCTTATCTACGTCTCTAAAATAGATTTTGATAAAGAATGAATTTATTTGACATTATATAAAACTTGATAAAGATCAAATTTATCTAAAAACATTATCATGAAATTATTATTATCTTTAAATAAAATTTATCTATTTAATAAATAAATTATCTTATCATATAAGCTATGAGAAGATATAATAATACCAAATTATAATAAATATTAACAATGAATAAATTTAAATTCATAAAATAATGACTGTGATATTCAGCGATCGCTTAAAACTCCAATTTTGGTTCATCTAAGCGGTTGATGCTGGTTAACGAGTCTCCCAAGTTGGCGGCCTGAGGGAAGTGGTTGTCCAGCTAATCACACAAGTGCACGCGGTTAGCTTGTTCCATCAGGCCGTAACTTTTATTTTAAAGCCAAGAGTAAGAGCCCAATTGATTGGACCTCGATGGCAGAATTGTAACTCTCAGGGAAAAATATGGTCCCTTCTGTTGAATAGAAATGAATGAATGAATGAAAATGATTGAGACCCACTTAGTAGGGCAAGAATATGATAATGAATCATGAAGAAAGAAAGAAAAAAAATTTGCTTAGTGGTGAGTGATGCTGTCATCACGCATGGCTTTGCCAATGGACTTTGGAGTAATTCATTTAACTAGTTGGAGAGCAGAAAATCAAAACCCTCTTATTAGAAATTTCACGGGTGATCTCGAGTTATCGTACGAATATATAATATAATTTTTTAAATATATATATTTATATTCGATATTAATTCGAATTTAATAACATAAATAATAATAAATAAAAGTCCATGTAACCGCCAACAAAAAAAAAAATTACTGGTGACTTAACCAAGGGGCCTCACACTTTGTTGCCCACTACTCGTGTCAAGTAATTATTCAGTCCAACAAAATTAACTCAATTGGATTATCCGAATTAGACTTCGATGTACTTTTTTTTTAATTTAATTTAAAAATTTTTAAAAATTTAAATCGTCGATGATTGGTTAAAGTCTAAAACTTTTTTTATTGCATATAAATTCTCTTGAAATGGCAGTGAAAGTAGGACAGAAAGTACACAAAATTGAAAGGCAAGTGTACAATTTTTGGGCACTGATATTCATTTGCTGCTCTAAATTTATACATGAGAACCATACAAATATCTTTGGGTCTCCATTAGAAAAATAGGGGATTGTAAATGATATCATCAGTTGCGGGTAAATAGCCAATAAAGAAAACACCAGTATGGCCTTACCAATATTATATATAGCCTAATGGATGAAGACAGTTTTTGATATACAGAAAAAAATTTTAAAAAAAAAAAAAAAAAACTCACGATTTTATTATTTGTTCAATAGGAAAAGTTTTCATCCCAATCAAGATAAATGGCGAAACATCATTTGCTGGTGGTTTAGATGGCTTGAGATATACAAAGATCTTGTTCTTTTGCCTGTTGCTTTGAGGATATTTAAGATTCATTTAGAAAACCAAAGTGCCCTCAAAAATTTTTCTTTTTTTCATTTTGGGTTGTCTATATTTTCTGGATTAAAATGGTATTATTAGTTATGTCAGCCTGATGAATTCTTAAGATGATCTGCAATATTAAAACTTCGAAAGAGACCAATAGTTCAAAGAGCGTTTATATTTTTGACGTTATGATGGCAAAAATATCCCATTTTAAAAAGCATATAAAGTTATGGAATGATTATGTCAGCCTGATGAATGATTTTGGTCATCTGTAATATTAAAAGGGATTAAAAAAAAAAGAACCCACTTATTTAAAAAAATTGCTTAGCATTTTCAGACAATCTCACAATCATGGCAAAGCAGACCCCATTTAACCAAATCTTGGAATATCAGATTCTCTTTATCTTGATTTGAATCATGAATGTCATTGTCTTCCCCAAAGAACAAGCAAAAACCCACTTCAGCCTTTTTTTTATTCATGAAATTTACGATGGTTTCTCAAGAAGACTACGAACCAAACTCTCTGCCATGCTTTCCTGCACTTTCATGAAAGTTGCATTGCTTTTTGTCATCAATGGAAAAGTGTTGAAACTTGGAACTTTGGCTTGTTGCTGTCCGTATATACCTTTTTGAACTGAAGAATTTAGAGATTCACGCATTAATAATAATAAGTCTTACAAGTCTTTCTATGGCTCAAAAATGAATATACACAGAGCAACCCTGTTTTCATGTCAGAATAAATATTCCTTTCTCATTCTTTTTTGTTTTTTTTGTTTTTCCTTTTTTCTGATATAAAGTCTAAGTAACTTCCCGTTACTATCACACAAATGATGCTGAAACTATTGATTTTTACCTGCCAAGACTGAAGGTTGCAACTCTTTTTGGTTTCTAGATATTGTCCAGAGAGGGGACCATGGACTCAAACCTTGTTTCTTTAGCTTAATTAACCTCCCATAGATTAAATTTATTTCCACGTGTACAACACACAGGGTCGCATCCTTTCCTCAAGATTTTGTTAATATAAATTAATTAAGAACTTTGTTTTCCAAAGCCTTAAACATGATTGATTGAGAAGGTAGAAATTTGAATCGTCTTGTCTGAGTGTTATTCTTCGGCCAAAGTATTTTACAAACGGCTGCTTTTTTACCCGGATGGTTGAGGTGAAGTCGTGGTTGATCTGGCCTTACCTATTCTACCCATCGGCCGTTGACACGAAATCGAATAATCAATGATTAGTTTTTGATATAATTTATTATGAAATCATTCTTTCTTAAAATACATTTTTAATATAATATATAGTGCATTTATTTATATACTCAGAGATTTTTTCTTTAATTAGATATAGACTAATACAAGTTAATACATTTTGTTAGTTTTTTTAGAATATTTAGTGTGACATTTATGGGCAAGATTATATAATGTGAATTGTTCATATTAAGTAAAATATTCATATCCAATAGATATTTTATATAAAATATTTTAAAAATAAAAAAAATTTAAAAAAATTACATGTCGTACATATATCCTATCTAAATATAATCGTATAAGATACATACTTTATTCGATACTTTATTTGAATCAGAGTAACATATACGAAAGATGTTAGAATTTACTCAAACTTTCTTGTATATTTGAAAACAGTAAAAAATTAAAAAATTAAAAGTGTAATTTCACTATATGCCTTTTTACATCATTTTAGTTTGTATAAAAGATTTAAACTTGAACTTATTAACTATCCACTATTAAAGTTAATTAGATGAACTAATTAAACTTAATTTTTAGATCTAAACCCTATTCAGCGACATTGTTAAAAATTCAATTCTCCTCAGTTCTTTAATTTAAACCTTTAGTAACCACCCAGAACGGTCCATGAAATCTAGAAACTCTGTAGGCACATCAGTCGGTTGTAGAGCTCATTTTGGATTCTTTAGATTAACCTGGGTTGAATTTAGTCCATATAATCATGGATTGGACTCTTCTCCTCCTCTGATTTACTTATGACACCCAAGCTTTTGAGGCCTCTCACTGTTTGGGCTTCACTGAGCTTAACCAATCTTTCTTAACCCAATTACTTATTTAATTAATTAAATTAGATTGGGCTTTGATCATATTTCATGGTTTTCACAAATTGGTGCGTTTGGCATCAATTAAAAGGGATTTTTAGACTGAATTGCACTTCAATTTATTGTTTAACTGAGCCATAAAGTTTGCCAAGCGAAAAAAAATAATAATCTTCCTCAAGAATCGAGAAAACAAAAGTACGGCCTTAGAAGTTAGAACTGTGTTACATCCATGTCGTGTCCAAGAGCCATGGTGGGAGGGAGGGAGAGTCCTTAACATCCTCAAAGTCCTACTTTTTCTCGCCACTTTTCCCGCATAAACAATCAAGACCGATGGAATTGAAGTCTATAAAAATCAAGTAAAATTATTTGGTATTGTGGCTTTCTGCTTTGGTGGCATTGAACTTGCAAATGGCAGTACATAGGTTAGATTATGCTATGAAAAATTTATGCATGAACGCAATAGAATTGAGATTTATAAAAATAGAAGTAGAGTTATTTAAAGTATATCCATATTATCTGGTCAAATACTTAAAAGAGATTTCTATGTCATAGTAGATAATGTAAATTGATCCTGTATTAAGAAACAAAAAAGAAAATTAATATTTCAGTAATATTTATTGTGAAAAAAATAGAAGCTAAAGTGGCATTTGATTTTTATTAAAATGATATCTTGTAAGAGTAATCGTATTAAAATGCCATGTCAATATTAACTATGCACATTATTATTTTAACATAAGTCAAATGTTACATTAATTTTTCACAAAAAAATTATCTAAGTTGTTGATTTTACCTTTTTACTTCAATTTTAAAACTATAAAAACTAAATTACCATTTGTACTAGACGATATAACAGAGGAACCTCTCAAATACTTTAATCTCGTATCATCATTGTTGAACGCAAAATCTATTATAATTGTTCAAAAATATATTCATACAAACCAAACAAATAATTCAATTTATACACAAACTTAATCGCAATGTTTTTGGAAAAACGATAACTAGCTTTCTTAAATAAAAGCCCATCAATTAAACCCCACTAAAACCAAAAATTTTTGTGGTGGTCTATTCTTGAGGTTATGATGATTTAGTTTTCTATATTTTCTCTTGATATATGTGTTAATAATATATTCTTTTTGCCTAATTATTTAATTCATAACTATTAGTTAAACTTTCAATAACAATAGAGTGTTGATTATTAAAATATGTTATTAAATAAAGAATTTGTACTTCCTTTCACAAAGGAATTAGAAAAAAAAGTGATAATAGTTGTAAAATAATAAAGATTGGTATTTCCAGCTTTTAATTACAATTATAGAATACTATATTTGTTGATTCAATTAGCTTGTGTCAGATATTATCATATTTTGAGATACGATATTCTCGTAAGTTTATCTTTAAAGAAAAGATACATAGATAAAAAGACGATTCTTGTTTTATAAAAGCACGGTTTCAATTCTTTAATGAAACATTTTGATATAAACTTAAATATCGAAAATATTAACGTAAATTTGTGCAATGAGTTATTGCAGCTCTCAAAATCCAATAGAAGTAACTGTGCATCCTTTGATTTTCCTTTGAGTTTTTAGTAGTAGAAAGATAAACTTAAAAGGCTGAAAAAACAAAATCAACTTTTTACATTTTTGTCTAACTAGGTTAACAATGATATGTGACAATAAGTAAGAAGTGGGGGCTAATGTGCAACCGTATAATCTTTTTTGACCTCAAAATCTGTCGTAGTTGTTCACGGTAACAGTCAATCAGAAAATAAAACAGTCAGAACGTAGCAAAATTTGTATTCCAAATTGTTTTTTTGACCTTCAAGCCAGTAATTTTTTTAGTGAATGAAGAGACAAGACAAAGAGAAAGCAAAGTATAACAGCCATTACGGAAGTTGCGTTTATATATAGGTATCAAGATCTATGTTATTTAGATTCTTCATTTTTCTTACAACTATTTATTTTCGATATTTATGTTTAATATATGTGGAAATAGATACAAAATATGATTTTCTAAGTATATGATAAAACTTTTTTTTAATAAAAATATTTAATATATCATATTTGACACTCTTTCCGAATTCGGATAATGTAGATCAAGATTATCACGGTATCCTTAAAATGATTTCTACACGTAACGATTCTCTAAGACTCAGCTGCCTAATATCAATATGATATCAGTTGGAAGAGTTACACATACATAAGAATTCCTGTCAGAAAGTATGAGTATGTTCTTGATATGGTCCTCACATTGTGGGGGCTAAAGTATATCCTTATATTAACCTCTTTAACCTTTAATGAAAGAATCCTTATCTCTGCTTTGAAGTTCTGATATGAAAAGAGTTGTCAACAAATAAAATAGTTTCGATTCTCATCTCCATTCTCTGTGGCATTCTGAGTGTCACTTGTCCATTGTACCATTGTCTTTCTCACCTTTTTCGTTGAGCTAGGAGAGCTTCCTATATTTTATTGTGGACCTGGAAATTAATGGAATCTGATCCTACACCTTTAATGTATAGTTTTCTTTTTTTCTCAAAACTAGACAAAAATTGGACATATCTAATTACCCTCCCCATAGTGGCCAAGTCCTTTTACATATCCTGTCCCCTTACAGCTCTTTCTTTTTGTTCAATCTTAATCATGGAGCATGGACTCAGAAATAATGTTACCAGTAACTTTAGATTTGATTATTTTTGAAGTGTTATTATGCTTATCTGTTGCACTAATGCCAAATCTTGTTATCCGGATTCAAAAGTTAGTATCAGATATTCGTGTGTCTGATTACGAGTATTTTCAAAATTTTTTAAATTATTTTATATATTTAAAGGATTATATCTAATATCCATATCTAAATTTATGTTGGTCACAATATCAAACATAAGGCTTTAAAAAAGACAAAAGAACTTAGTAACATAAATACTAGACCTCTCCATTTATTCTTTCCATAAATGGCACCTTAGTAAATAGTATGATGCAGGTTCTGAATTTCATTTGTTTCTCTTTGTAAATTCTTTTTTCTGCTACTGAAATGCCATTTTTTCATGTTATATTTCCCTTATATCATGTGCCAAATTTTAATGTAATCTTTTAGTTACTGATATAATATTCCATGTATACTATTATATATATTGTGACAATGGCCAAGTTGCCGCTTTTAATTCAGATTAATTAATCCATAAGGCACAAGTGAAATCTCAGTTTGGCAGATGTTTTCTTTTGGTTTTCTTCTATATAACAGCGGGATGTTTGTCTTTTGTAATGTCTGTTCCAAGTGAAAATTATTCTCCCTTCTCAGTTTGGGAAGAGGCATTAGACCACTGTTTATATTCTTTCTTTATATGGCTGCAGAAAAACCCAAAAAATTTTAATCTCAGATTCAAGAGATCACACAATTCCCGATCATGGTCCTTGTGGATTGAATCATCCGTATAATATATAAAAGGAAACCCAATCACATGTAAGTAGGTTTGGGGTTCTACTTTGAGCATTTCTCGAATCGTCAGACTAGGCAAAGTTGTACAAAGAAAATAAAACTAGCTTAAACCTAATCCCTAAACTGTCAATTAAAATATTTTACAAATTTTTCTTAAAAAAATAAACCTAAATTGTCCATTGGTGGGTTCCATCATCCACTTGGAATTAAACTAAGTATACCAGGGGAAGGTCGTATTTGGATTTGCCTTTGGCTCCCTAGAAAAAAGAAAAGAAAAACTAAATGGTTGAGGCACAGTTTGGGTGACTGACTGATGGAAATACCTCTTTAAATTTAGCCCATAACTTTACCATATTCAATGGTACCTTTCTTAGGCTGGTATATGTGCGGTGGTGGGGTTAGAATTGCTCTTTTAACCTAAGGATTTCAGCTTTCCAACTTTACAACATTTTGTCTTGAAATCTCTTGACCTTTCTTGTGAAAAGCTCATGTTTGATAGTGGAGAAAATTACTTATTGTTGAGATGCTGAGACCAATAATGTTGGTTAATCCATTAAATAATTTTCTTACCAAGTATTTGGCAAACAGTTTAATCCTGGTATTGACCAGGTGGAAATTCATTTTTTTTTTCCTTCTTCTTGGACCTCTGCAATCTGTCTAGCTTCGGCTGTTTTCATGAGCCATACTACATGATGCTAGCTTGCTTCAAAGCCAAGGGCTATTTTCTTGCTAGACTACAAGTAGATATGTCTCCAAAATTAAAACAAACCTCCCCATTCAGGATGGATCAGTTAGCAGATCGGGTTTCTCTATTCTCCCCGGGATATCAGCTTTTTTATTTAAAGTAAAAAGGCAACCTCCCTTTTAAGCTACCAAAATTCTGGTTTATAAAAGATGAGGCTTTCCAACCTTAATCTGCCTTGACCTCTTAAAATAAAAAGGGAAAAGGCTGCATACGTTAAAATTCGAAGTTTAAATCTGCTTTAAATCTGCTGAATGCCTCTTCTTAAAAATGCTACATAAACCAATTAAAATAAAACATAAGTTCTTTAATGTCATTTTTAAAAACCAATTTATCTGATTCTGCATTCAACTGTCACAGGACCTCAGTTTAACCCCGTGAACATATTCCATGAAGGCATTGGCTTGTCCATTTATAACAATTAAAGGACTCTACCTATAATCACCAATGCTTGCAGGCTTAGCTCTGCAGAACTTAATAACAGACAAGATTCAACTAAGTAATAATTTAAGGTTTGACTTCAATTTTTGCTTTTTTTTCTTTTTTTTTTTAAAAAAACATGACATCCGGATTATTACCACTCACTACATGTATAAATAGACAAAGACATAAGAAAATGTAAGGTGCCCTAAAAATCTCAAGAAATCTCTGCTATATTTTAGCAGAGAAACTGTCCTAACAGTAGCACCAATAAAACCATAATCAGTATCCATAAGTTGAGCAACCGATGAACATAGGGTAAATTATAGGATTTTTTTGTTTGGAGTTTTCTTCACTTTGTCAAGGTGAACTCAGTGTAGCTTTAAAATTTGCATCATGTTATCAATGGCCCCTCAGTTCTCCTTCATCGTCTTGGCGATTGGTTTGCTTCTTGGCATTGCTTCTGCAAGAGAAGGTATGATCATGTTTTGCTGCTAAGCCATTTGGAAAATGATCTGTCATCTATGTTTCTTCACTTGACTCGGTTCTTGATTTTTCTTTTTTGGTTTTTTGTCAGTTTTTAGTGCCAATAAGTTTAGTTATTCTGGCAAAAATGGCCCTGACAAGTGGGGAAATTTGGATCCAACATTCTCAGCATGTTCATCAGGGAAAAAGCAGTCTCCTATAAACATTCAGAAGAATCTGACTGTCCACAACAAGTTTTTGAAACCTTTAACCAGGAATTATAGACCTGCAAATTCCACCCTCGTTAACAATGGCTTCAATGTTGGGGTTGGTTGCTAAACTTCCTGTATTGCTGCTAATCATTAATGTAATAGTTGATAAGATTTTTCTTGCTCTTCTTGAAAGTTGAAAACTGATCATGAACAATTTTAACATCCATTGTGAGGGTATAAATTCCTCTTAATCTGCTGGTTTTGATGGAAATTTCCGATTGCAGTTGCGTTTCGAGGAATATGCTGGAGAGCTATGGATTGACGGCAAAGACTACTTACTCAAGCAAATGCACTGGCATTTGCCTTCAGAGCACCACATTAATGGAGAACAGTAAGCTCTCTCTCTCTGTCGCGCTCTCTCTCTGCATGTTATCTATTTGGGTTGGTCCAATTTTATTCTGGGCTTCTAGTCATGCTAAATTATGGAAGCCACTCGGGCTCTTTACGCCCCTCCCACACCCAGAAGAAAGGGCCTTGGATAATTTTGGTAATTCATATATATGCATTATATCTTGTGTTTTTTTATATCAATTATGAAGTATGAATATGTACAAATTATTAAAAGTGTTAAAATTTTAAACACAAATATTATACATGTATTAAAATATATTGTGCCGAGTTTATTAAAACATACAATGCTATGTTTATTTATCATGTTTAAAATTATCAACTATAGGCCTAGCCCATGCAAATGACTCCCTCTCACCCTCCATAACAGTGGTTCTATCATTGTTTAATCAGATTAAATAGTAGTGTTCCTATATAATATATGTATTGTTAATAGGGGAGTTTAGTTTTCTTAATCACTAAGAATTTAGAATTTCAATTCTTACTTCTTACCAAAAAAAATTAAAAAAATAAATTAATTTCAATGAAACAAAACCAGTCTAGTCAACTTCAACTACTGGGTTGAACACTTTGTATTCTACTTGATCTATTTTCGACCTGGACAAATGAACAGTTCGGATCCAATTTCCAACCTAGTTCAATTCTTACAATATTGCCTCAATCTTTTTGATTTGTTTAATAATATAATATCATATTTGGGACTTTAAGATCTTTACCAAAATTCATGGCCCTTTCTTACCAACGGAGTGAACTTCAAGCGGTGAAGTTGAATTACTTTTTGACACTTCCATTGCTACAGATTCGCTGCTGAGCTCCATTTGGTCCATCGGGCAGCAGATAACAGCACTGCCGTTGTAGCAGTTCTCTACCGAGAAAAGAACGCCGATCCACTTATCTCCAAGGTAAATGTTCCCGTCATGATGCTTCAATTTTATGTTTTTTTTTTAAATATTCGTATTTAATATCATTTTCAAAGAACATAGAATGAAAGTTTAACTTTTTAAACATGTAAAAGAAATTTTAAAAATTAAGCATATGTACATTGTACATAGATTTATCTATGGTAAAAAGATAGTCACGAAAAATCTTTTTTCTTCAGACTCGAATCGACTAGTTCAACGACTTGTTTTCTATTTAATAACATAAAAATAGTAAAAAAATAATTTTTATTATTTATATATTTTTATAATTTAATTTAAATAATTTTTTATTATTAAATAATAATTCAAATTAATTGATTAAAATTATTAAAATTTTATCCAACTTCAATCTTTGGACGAGTCTATTCTTACAAGCACTGATATATCAAAAACTAACTCTAGGATCCACGTAACATAGCCCGTCGCACGTTGCTGTTGGAGAAAACTTTGCAATAACCTTAAAATAAATGTTCTGTTCTTCTGTTGTAAGTTTCAAACCTTCAAGCAAAAGAAAAGAAATTCCATTCCTCGATTCAGGACACGCTGCTTCTGTTTTTTTTTTTAATGAATAAATTAAAACTTGGAACTCAAACAAGGGAAAAAAATGATATTAAATCTATGTTGAAATTTATGATTTTCAGATTATGAATGGGTTGAAGAATTTGGCAAAGGAGAAATATAAAGCAGATGAATTAGGTGAAGTTCCTATTGGTGCCTTGAATATGAAGCAATTGAAGCGAAGTTGCCGCAAGTATTACAGATATGTTGGTTCTCTCACTACTCCTCCGTGCTCCGAGAATGTCGTATGGAGCATCCTCGGAAAGGTAGGTTTTTTTTTTTTTTGGTAGAAAATGTATGCAATATTGGAAAAAATAAGTATACATATTATGCTCAAAATGGTTAAAAGTTAAAAAATAAATAAATAAATGAATGAAAAAAATTGCAGGTGACGTCGATTTCGAAAGAGCAGATCGACGCTCTGCAAACTCCGGTGAGCTCAAATTGCAAGAAAAACGCGAGGCCTTGTCAGCCATTGAATGGTCGAGAAGTTGATCTGTATGATGAGCTTAGCGGCTAAAACTTTTTATTGTTAATCAGTCAAATTGAGTGCAAAGCAAACAGGGTTGGGGAGGGGGCGGGGAATTAATGTTGTACTTTATGAATATTTTCATAAAAAAATTTTCATATTTACATAGATATGATTAGTGAAAAATAATTAAAATACAAAAAATATTATAAATTATAACTTCCGAAAGTCTAAATTTACTTATGAAATTAAAATAAAAAAAGGAAAAATGTTTGTGTTGATCCTTCGCATCAAAATTTTCTCTATTAAAGTGGATTATATATAAAGAAAAATTGCATTATGTTCTTTGTCCATTCTTAATTTAAATTTTACAATGATTGATGATATCAACGCTGTAATAGGATTTAAAAAATATTTTTCCGAAATTCACGGCTTGAAAATAGGCTCCGGGATTTTGTCCTCGTATAGGCAAGAGAGGCATATCGCTTCAATCTCAATCATTAATTACTCCACCTTATAAAACACATAGGGGGCTAAAGGGAAGAAAAAAGAACAACATTGTTCGGCGGGTTCAGTTTTGATTTTAATAAATAAATAAATTTTTAGTGAGTAGTATTTTAATGTTTTAAAATCAAATCGAATAGTTATAAAAATCAAACCAATCCTAATTCTTTTATATCTGTATGGTTTGAGATTTTGAATAGAATTTGATATATAAATTATCAAATTGAATTAAATTTAAATAAATATATATAATATTGATATTATATTTAAGTTTAATATAAATTTAATTTGAAGCAATCGTTGAATGCATTTATTTAATTTCAGTAATTTAGATTTTTATATTATGAATTGAAAACTAAATCCAATTAAATATATAATCTTCGTGAATCAAACCAAAGTTGAATAAGTACTATGATTCAAATTTGATTTTGTTTTTCTCTATTTTTTTTTCAGCCTTAAGTAAAGTAACTATGCCATTGAGACATTGTTTTAGTGAAAAAAAAAAAATTTGAGCTTCATTATATACAAGATTAAATCCAATTTTACGTTAGATTTAATTAATTATATTTGAATTTAACAGATTATAGCTTTAAAGTAATGGAGCAATAAACTAACATAAATTATTTTTTTTATATCACCGAAAATGAGATATGATTTGTTTAAGCTTGACTTAATTTTACGAAATGAAATTCTTACAGAGCATGAAAAACAACTTCATGTTTGAAGCCGTGAAAATAGACTAAAATTCGAAGCAAATTTTTGACAAAAAGGAAGGCAGAAATGTAGATTATTTGACTGCTATGATTTAACATGAAATATGAGGATAGGTAAGGTAGTCATTTTCAATTTTCAAAGTTGAAAAAAAAAAAAAAACTATAAGACACTAAAACAGTCAAGATTCAAAAGAATTAACCTAATACCACCCATATTAGCAGTCAAGTTGTCAACAATTTCCAAACAGGGACCGCTTAACTGCGACCCAACCCCCCCATAAATACGAAATAAATTGAAAAAGCTGAATTTCAAATACTCGTGAGTGTGAACACTTCAAAATTAAGGAATATTTAAACCGAGAAGGCACTGAAAGGGAATTTTTGACCGCTCCCCCCCCTTCTTATTTTTTAAAGCCTACGTTATTCAGACTAAATTTTTTTAATATTTATGTTTAACTTTTGCATATAAAATCAAAATTAAAAAATGGGTTAAATTAAACAGTTAGATTAATTGAATTAGGAGTCAATAACTTGTTTTGTCTAATACATATCATAAAATTTAAAATTTTTTAAATTGATAAAAATTCAATGAATGAATAAAAATAAAAATAAAAAACCCAAAAAAACCGTTAAACCAATTTTGAACTTTTTTTATAAAAAATTTATTATATGTGATGGAATTTAAATCTTTTAATTTGTATGGTTATATCATTTAACAAAGTACATATTTTTTATTAAATATTTAATATATTTAATAATTAATTATATTCAAATTACTAATTTAATATTTATAATTTTTAATATAACTCATCAATGCATCAATCGGATCAATTGAGCTATTAACTAGAGATTTCAATACAATCTTCTAAATATATTAAAAAACTTTAAAATATAAGAAAATTTATATTAAATAAATACATATATCTAATACTCATCTGTATTCAAATACTGTAGCCTTAAGCAATCCAACCAATTTCTTAAGTTAGCACTCATCAACATCAATCCAAAGCTTTTTCTAATCTTTTTAGCTGTTATTTAAACCTTTTTTCACTACACAAAAGTGCTTCATCAACCAAAAGAAAAGGTTATTGATATGTTTAATCAATGTTGCTTTCATAAATTACTAAATTCGTGCCATCTTTTTAGAAATTGTAATTTTCATTAATTATAAAGTTCAATTAAAAAGTATAATTAATTTACATATTTTATTTTCTTAAAATAATTTATTTTATAGAAAATCATGTTTAAACTTTTAAGCTAAATGATCTAAAAATTCATAGTAAGTAATGTGAAATTTACATGATCCTTTTGAAATTTTATTAAAATAACAAAAATTTACAACCGTAAAATCCAAAATCACTCATATCTACAAAACCTTAGATCAAGTAAAACCCAATCAAAATGAAAAAAAAAAAAAAGATGCGGAAATTGGAAAAATGTGCTTTTTTAATTTTTTTTTTACCTTTCTAAGCCGAAAATCCTGATGCCACGTAACCACGAAAGAAATTTGAAACGTTAGGCGGGACCCGCAAGTAACCCTACAATGACCGCAGACCAACCCACGCCCTTGACTGTGGCCCGCCACTAACAAAAACCTTTTTTTTTTTCTTTTACCCACGCGGCTCAGATTAACAGCTCCGATCTCCTACCGGACGCGAACCGCTTCATTCCACCTAGACCGACCGGCTCAACAACTGGTTCGCTCTCCGTAATTTCAGGCTCCATCGATATTGCGTCACGGTCGTCTGGCGGCAAACGACACCTAATGTCGCAGTTCATCGGCGTCGATGGGGCCGCTGGAAGAGCGTGTGCTTCACTTGCTTTTCCGTTGGATCGAAAAATAGCACGAAAACTTGAAAAGAAACCGCCTTTTTTTCTCGTCGTTTTCTCTTTAACTGTTTCAACTCTGGCCGATTTTTGGCGGTTGTTTTTTAGTCGTCGGTTCCGATCACGCTTCGATCTCACTCTTCCCATACAAGAAACCTTTGGCGAAGACGGTTCAACAACTGGCGGATCCGATTTAACCGAGCCGGACCGTTTAGGAAACAATCTAGTGTTTCCAGGCTTAGAATTCTTCCTGTTCTTCGTTTCAACAAAGCAAGATTTCTGCGGTTTCGGTAGGCCGATGATCGAAGCTTTAGACTTTCTCAAAGAAAAGCGTTGAGAATTGGAGTTCGAGTTCAGATTAGGGTTAAGATTTGTGGAGTTGGGAACTGAGTTCCCTTTATGCGACTCTTTCCGCTCGTAAAAAGCGTTGCGGTCGAACCAGTCGAACTCGGCGTCTTTGGATAGCCAAAACGATTCTGGCGGGAAATCCGGCAGGACTTCTTCTCCGAAAGGTTTCTCCGCGGTGTGGAGGTGGTCGTCGGGTTCACCTTCGTTGGTAGCTAAAGTCTCGCAGACGATTTTGTTGTCACAAGAGCCACCGGCACAGGCGGAAACAAGGGTTTCTAAATTGCCCTGTGGCATTGTACGACCAAAGGAATAAAAACACAAACTTAGATGTAGAAAAAGGAATGAAGTCCGAGAGAGACGACGGTGGATTTTAGAAGATATATATATATATATATATATATATATATATATAATTTTGTTTTTGACTGTGGAAAACTGAGAGAGAGGGAGAGAGATTGATTTTTTTGGAGGGAGAGTTTCAACGTTGTTGACTAGTGCTTGCTTGCTCTCTTTCTTCGGTGCTGGATTTTTTTAAGTTCGGAAAGACAACAAATCTTTTTTTTTTTTAACTTTAATTATTTTTTAAATATAATAATTTTTAAAAAAAAATTAATAATATCTATCAATCAATATGTTATTATTTTTTAAAAAATAAAAATTTGAACCCAAATTTTTTTAATGAAATAAATGTATTTATTATTAATTAACATAAATACCTAAAGATGCAATGATATAATACTATAAATGAAACTAATTTTTATTATATTGGTTTGGTTTGTTTGATAGGATTCTTCGGTTGAATTGACTGTGAATTATATGTGATATATTTGAATTTTTGGTTAGAATTGAACCATATGTTATTGAATTGAACCCAAACGGATCAATTTAGTTAGAATAAATAAATGCTCAAGGAAATTATTTTTTAAAGTGAATCCATCCTATTTTTTCATATATATATATATATATTTTTAGATGTCTCAATCTGATAGTTAATTTCTAAAAATACTTACAACTCTTATTTTTATATTTAAAAATTATTTTTAATTATTTTTATTTTTTATACTAAAATTAAAATTTAGTGAAAATTTTAATGTTTAAAATTAAATACACTAAAATCAACACCTTTTTTTTCTTAAATTTAGTGAAAATAGAGTAGGGACAAGTAAATGAGGACAAATAAAGTTTTAGCATTTTCTAAAAGAAAACCCACGGAATTCTTTCGTCGACAAATCGAGAGATACTAGTAGACTTCATGCATGACGTAAAAATGGTCTAGCATTTGGACTTTGATTGCTTGAGTTTGTTGCAATTAAAAATGCAAGTAAAATAAGGACAAATTATATTTTCCATAATCATATATTTATAATAAAAAATACTTCCATACTCATCCAAAAAAGTTACATATAAATTATTTAAGGAATAATTTTTTTGTTTCATTTTGCTTCTAGAAATTTTTTTGTTTTTTTTTGTCTTTCTTTATCGTTTTATATAATGTTCAAAACGAATTACGTCAACTAATCACAATCGAACTTTATATTAAAAAACTAATATAAATTTAATTTTTAGTAGATATTGTACACGCATGATGTAAGTAAAAATGAAAATATATATAATTTTAATAAAATACATAAACATCTTTAATTGTATTTTATGCTATAAGTTTAATTTGATTTAATATCCTATTATCTCGTAATATTAATTTAATTAAAAATTTTAATATTAATATAAATTCATTATTTTAATATTGATGGCATATTTCGCATTGTAATGTAATAGATCATGTAAATGCTATTAAAAATGTACTTTTAAAAAATACACTTTTACGTGTGTTAATTAATTAAATAGAACAAGTAAATGGACTTATAATATGTGCCTTTTGTTTTCCTCGTAAGTTATAGTATTATTGTAAATTTGATATTGTAATTGGAAGATTTTGTTTTTCACATTAGTGTTAGGTAGTTAATTAGTTTCCATGGCAGACTTGACTATTTTTTTTTCTTGTCAGCCAATATAATTGGTAATTTTGAATACGAAAAAATTGCATTATTCGAGAAAAAATAATTAACATACAATAAATATGAAAGACTTATATGATTTGTATATATGAATATGTTAAAATTTATATGAAATTAATTATTAACATATTAAAATTTATATAAAAAATTAATTACTTAAAAATAATTATAATAAAAAATAAAACAAAACACAAAATACACGAACTATTAAATAATCTTCAAGTTAAGCTGCTAATGATTGGTTCGGTAATGTGATAGTTGGGGGTGGGAGGAAAGCTGGAGCTGATTAGGTATGAAGGAAAAAAGGAGAGACAACAACCTTGTAACAAATCTCATCATCAGCTTTTCTATCACCATGGATCTTTCCCTGTTAACTACTTGGATGTAACCTCCAAAGATTATATGGATATGGAGGACAGCCTTGGCTTTTGTATATGAATTTTTTTTTTTATATTATTTTAGTGTCCCCGACTGTTTTTTTTTAAAGGATAGATGAATTATCATTTTGCTAATAATATATTTTAATCTATGTAGGGTTGGACTTTTAATTTTGCTCGCAAGAAATCGATTTTTCAAAAGTATCTAAAAGAAGAATTAATCATTTTTACCGTGGATTCAGAGTGTGATTTATTGATAAATGTTGAATTAATTTCAGTGGTCATTAGCTTAATCTCTGACAAGCCTATGTACTTAAAGGGAGGCGAGTACTGCAAGTACATTTTTTACAGAATTGTAGCTCGGGCTGGAGGAAATTGATGAAATGGAGAGAACTAGCCTTGCAATTTGTCAACCAAGCTGAATCAACTTGGACCACTTTGGGGCAAAAATTCTCAGTAAGAAATGTTTGGAATATGATAAGGCCTAGGAAAGAAAAGGTACCATGTGACAGGTTCATATGGCCTCCTTTCCTCATCCCGACGCATTCAGTAATTGCTTGGATGGCAATTCTCAACAAATTGCCAACCAAGGAGAAGCTCATCTCTAGGGGGATGGCTTTTGAGGGCAGTTGTTCTTTCTACCACTCTGAATTGGAGACAAGGGACCATATTTTCTTTGTATGTGATTTCTCTAACGCTTTATGGAGAGGAGTACTACAGCTGTCCCAAATACAAAGACCTGTCATGAACTGGCAACAAGAGTTGCAATGGGCGGTTAGCAAGCTTTAAAGGGAAGTCATTTCTCTTTGTAGTTCTGCGACATGCATGGAGTGCGCATGTTTGTCTGAGCAGGCAGGAGAGAATAGCAGACAATTCACCAACACTGAGGTTACAGCACCAGAACCATTGAGCAAGCTTAAGGAGAGAGTCAGACTGAAGCTTATTGGAATCAAACTACAAGGAACTGATCCTCTCAATGCTAGGATAGGTTGAATAAAAATGTATAGATACAGTTTACTTGTAAAGAGTTCTTATGCAGTTTACATGTAGCAGAATTCTGCTTACTTGGATGAATAAAAGCAAATTTATCCAAAAAAAGAAAAAATCACTTAACACTATCAAGGTCAAGGAGAAAGTCACACGCACTCTAAAATTATTATTTTTGGTTGTTTATTTTCCATAACATACTTCGAAAGGATATTATGCATTATTTTGAGACTGATCAATGATGTGATTTTATTAAGGAATAATAAGTTATTGAAATCAGACATATTTTTAGGAGAAGGAAATTGGTTTGCTAATCATACTGCAAATCTAAATCAAGTAGCTGTTAATGGTATCATCACTCGACTTGAAAGTCTGCCTACGAGTCTTATACCCTTGTTGCAAGCAAATGCTTGTGGCGACTGGCGAGGGTCTAGTTTGATTGTAATTTTACTTATGCATTATATACAATATATATATATATATATATTATTAGTTTTTAAAAGATATGGGGAAGAGTATCCATCCCACATAGTGGCGAGCCCATGCCTAGTAAATATATTGGCCAAAAATCTCTTTCTATGAAGATTCGAGAATATGGGCATTTTTGACACATCTAGATGATGATGATGATGATGAACATTATTTAAAAGCGATAAAAAACTAATAGACGTGGAAGAATGAACTAGGTACCATTGACCACCCTATTTATCTTAAGCAAGTATCCTGAAAGTAGGGGAAAATGTCTTCAATTATATAGCAAATTGACAAGCAATTAGCCATGTGATGTGTCGTTTCTTGTGGGTTCAACATTATCTGGAAATAGAAACATCCAGCAAATTCATGGATCCTCAGTTCCTTGCATAAATCGTTTCAATGCCTGCCTGCCTATATATGTATAATATCTTGCCGACGGATATTCGTAGATCATAGGTACTTATGGGTCGAACCGGTGAGATTAAATTGTAATTTAAAATTTTTTTATTATTCATTTAATTTTGATTTAATCGATTCGAAAATCTATATACCGTTTAAAATAATATTAACAAATTATTTTATATTAATAGTTATAAATTTAAATAAGAAATAACATTATGGAAACAATAATTCTTAGCTCGAGCCACAAAAATCCTTATCCATTCTTGGCCTAATACAGTAACCTACGCTAAATATGTCTATTTAAAATACGTTTAAATTAATTTGTATTATTTATAATAATAATAAAAATAATGTATAATAGTAATAAGTGATAACTCTATTCATTATTTTCGACAATGAAAACATTATTATATATAATAAAGCGAAAATAATATATATTTATATATAACTAACCTCAAACATGGCACGATTCCAGGATTTTCTTTTCTATGTGCGCTGCTGTATATATATATATATATATACATATGCATATATGATCATGACTGGCAATTCCTATTATGCTTTCTGAAAGAAAAGACAAAATTCAAAGAATTATGTAATTCAGAGATCACTTTTCTGACATAGATGATAACAAAGTTCGCAGTATACTAGATTGCTATTACCTTGGGATATTGTTTTGATTTATACAAGGTGTGTTTCAACGTTGTCTCCCACATCTATTTTATTATTATTTTTTAAAAAAGAAAATTATTGAACATTCTTTCACATTATTATTGGGTCTTTTCTTTTTCCACGATCTTCATTTAACATATAAAAAGTAAAGAGTTCGGTTTTTTTTTTTTCAATTAATAAAAAATTTTAAAAATGCACAAATACAATTAAAAAAATTAACATATATTTCATTTATTAATGGTAAATTTTTATATAAATAAATATAATTTTAACCCTTTAATTTTATTAATGGTGTTTAAAAATTACACAATAAATGTTTGAGATAATTTTCTTCAAATGTAATTAATTTCATTCAAAATCAAAGCCGATAGTTCTTTTTTGAATTTGATGCAAGTATTAAGAGATATATAAAAGATTATAATGTTTAAAATATTTTCAAATTAAATATTTTGCTGTAATATCTTAAAAGTATTGGATAACAAAAAGAGTAAAAATATGCTAAATTAATATCTTGAGCAAAACATTTTTTACAAAATGTAGATACAGCATGAATCAAGTGTTAACAATTGCAAATTAAGTTGCAAAAAGGATTAATAGTTCTAATTAAAGGAATTATTGTTCAAATTAACATAAAGTTTCGACCTAATATTGAATCTCGTTAACCATAAATTAAACAGAGCACTCAAAGACTCCGATGATAAATAACATTTAAGATTATTCTCTATATTAGATCTATTAATCCATATATACGTATCATATTTTATTTTTTAGGTTAATCATATAAATATATAATGTAAATTATTAAATATGTTAAATATATTATTTTCATTTGATATTTGAAATGGACAAATCTATCAATTTCTATAGAAAAAATTCCTTTTGAAAAATCGCTGCATTTGTCATTTTCATTAGAAAAAAAAAAAAAGAAAAGGCTGTTTTTATTAAGTGAAAGATTAGTTCAGCTTCAAAATTAAATTCAATCTTAGTGATGAAATCGAAGACTTTTCTTGCAAAATCAGCACGGCCATTTGTTCAACTTTTCCCATTATGCTCGAACAGGTGCACTTTTGACTTTGGGTGAACAAATTAATTTCATATTTCACTATCAAACAATCAATGAGTTGAAAACTTGGGTGTAATTAATGTAACTACATATATATATATATATATATAATTTTCATTTTATCCTTTTTTTCAGGGAGTTAAGGTTTAATAAGTCTTTTTTTTTTTAAAAAAAAAAAAAAAGAGGTTTCTCAACATATAAAGTTGGAATTCCTGGTTGATTTTGATTATTAGCTTCAATAGCTTTCATCAAATTCAAACCAAAATTCAAACATTGATATATATAATAATTAAGGAGAAATCTATGGTTCATATGCATGAAGTAAACTTCATTAGTAGCTACCAAAATCAACATAAATAACAAGTAAACAAGTGTGAGACTAAAAGACAAATAAATATTTTGACCATGGAAATTAGATATTTCAATTATATTTAGAGCTTGAAAATTTTAATTTGAACATCTCGAATTTGAATATTTGATATATATATATATATATATATGGCGTAAAATAAATTCGAAAGCAACAAAAAAAAATTTGATATTTAATTTAAATGGTTTACTAGGAATTTTTACAAAATTAAGAATTGATCCAGCATTTTAAAAATTTCCTTTTAATAATAATAATAATAATAATAATAATAATAATAATAATAGATGGGACTCTAAGTCATTTAAAAAAAATAGGATTGTTGGTATAATAAATGATTATATAATTATCTCATTTTATAATGTAGATCCATTAAATTCAGGACTTGACAGGAATGGCTCGTCCACATCTCCTAAAGAGTATATAAGTTGATCCGACGGTCTAGATATCGAATTCCTCTACACCCTTAGATTTATTCATTTATTTGTACCAAACAAACTTAAAATAATCAAAACTATCCTTGCTACAATAAATGTTGAACCCAAAATCAAACCCTAATTAAAATTAAGATGCTCTGTTTGAAGAAATGAATTTCATATAGTGAAATTTGGATTCAATAGAAAAAAGATATGAGAAGATGAATTTTAAATTCACCATTCAATAAAAGCTCAATAAATTAATGAATTTGAAAATACTCATAAAATTAGTGTATTTACACATATTTTATCATTTAATTTGTACTAAATTTGAAATCAAAATTCTTTTTTAATTAAATTTTGTAAACATAACTTTAATCCTTAATTTCTAACCGCATGTGTAATAACAAACATAAAAAAAAATGCTTGTATTTATTTAAATTTAAATTTGGCATCTAATTATAGAATCAAAGTTGAGGGTAAGAACAAAAGATTTTGATTATATTAAGAAAAGAGAATATTAATTAATTAATTAATTAATTAATAAGATTAGGGGAAAAAAAGTTGTATGAATCTAAAAATGGAGTTGACAGTCAAACCCTTTTAATTTGTTTCCACATAAACAATGAAAACAATACTTTCCTAATTTTCGATTTCGTCCTTTATTTCTATAGGTTCCACCGCCCCAAAACAAAGTAAGCCGCCTTGATAAAGGCAAATTGGGCTCTTATTTGAGCAGCCGTCCTCAAGCTTCTCGATGATTAAATCCCCCTTACCAAATAGACTAATTTTTGTGAACAAAAATATCACTTTATTAAGTGTGTAAGTGCACTTTTTAACGTGGCCAATATTTAAACATTTTATGGATAAAATAAAAAATATGTATATTACGTCTAAAGAAGCACCAAAGCTTTTGGGAAAGAACAAGTTGCAATAGCAAAATTGAATAGCATTTCATTT
>JBBYHK010007238.1:0-11932 GCA_038382065.1 Adansonia grandidieri | reverse complement strand
AACAAAAAGAATGGAGATTATTATGACTATCCAAGTTTGTCTCATTTCTCGGATGAACTTTGATGATAAGAAAAATTGTGTAAAGAAAAGCTTTTCTTGTAAAATCCAAAGCATTAATATCATGTATCCCAAAGAGGAGAGTATGACTATAGTGCACATAACAAAAAGAATAAAGACTATTATGAGTATCTAAGTTTGTCTCATTTCTCGAATAAACTTTGATTATAAGAAAAATTGTGGAAAGAAAAGGTTTTCTTGCAAAATCCAAAGCATCAATATCGTGTATCCCAATGTGGAGAACATGATTGTTGTGACAATGACAAAAAGAATTGAGATTATTATGGGTACCTAAGTTTGTGTCATTTCACAAATGAACAAGGAAAATGGTGGAAAGAAAAGCTTTTCTTACGAAATCCAAAGCATCAATATTGTGTATCCCAATGAGGAGAACGTGATTGTAGTGCCAATAACAAAAAGAATATAGTTTATTATGGGAATCCAAGTTTGTCTCATTTCATAGATGAACTTTGATTATAAGGAAAATGGTGGAAAAAAAGCTTTTCTTGCAAATCCAAAGCATCAATATCGTTTATCCCAATGGGGAGAACATGATTGTGTGCCAATAACAAAAAAAATGGAGATTATTATAAGTATCCGACTTTGTCTCATTTCACGAATAAACTTTGATTATAAGGAAAATGGTAGAAAGAAAAGCTTTCCTTGGAAAATCCGAAGCATCATTATCATGTATTCCAATGGGGAGAACATAACTGTAGTGCCCATAACAAAAAGAATGAAGATTATTATGACTATCCAAGTTTGTCTCAGTTCTCGGATGAACTTTGGTGATAAGAAAAATTATGGAAAGAAAAGTTTTTCTTGTAAAATCCAAAGCGTTAATATCATGTATCCCAAAGAGGAGAGTATGACTATAGTGCGCATAACAAAAAGAATAAAGACTATTATGAGTATCCAAGTTTATCTCATTTCTCGAATAAACTTTGATTATAAGAAAAATTATGGAAAGAAAAGGTTTTCTTGCAAAATCCAAAGCATCAATATTGTGTATCCCAATGTGGAGAACATGATTGTTGTTACAATGACAAAAAAAATTGACATTATTATGGGTACCTAAGTTTGTGTCATTTCACAAATGAACTTTGATTATAAGGAAAATGATGGAAAGAAAAGCTTTCTTACGAAATCCAAAGCATCAATATTGTGTATCCCAAAGAGGAGAACGTGATTGTAGTGCCAATAACAAAAAGAATAGAGTTTATTATGGGAATCCAAGTTTGTCTCATTTCACGGATGAACTTTGATTATAAGGAAAATGGTGGAAAAAAAGCTTTTCTTGCAAATCCAAAGCATCAATATCATGTATCCCAATGAGGAAACCATGATTGTAGTGCCAATAACAAAAAAATAGAGATTATTATGAGTATCCGAGTTTATCTCATTTTATGGATGAACTTTGATTATAAGGAAAATAGTGGAAAGAAAAGCTTTTCTTGCAAAATCCAAAGCATCATTATCGTGTATCCCAATGGGGAGAACATGACTGTAGTGCCCATAACAAAAAGAAGGGAGATTATTATGACTATCTAAGTTTGTCTCATTTCTTGGATGAACTTTGATGATAAGAAAAATTATGGAAAGAAAAGCTTTGCTTGCAAAATCCAAAGCATCAATATCGTGTATCCCAAAGAGGAGAGCATGACTACAGTGTACATAACAAAAAAAATGAAGATTTTTATGAGTATCCAAGTTTGTTTTATTTGTCGAATAAACTTTGATTATAAGAAAAATTATGGAAAGAAAAGGTTTTCTTGCAAAATCTAAAGCATCAATATCGTGTATCCCAATGTGGAGAACATGATTATTGTGCCAATGACAGAAAGAATGGAGATCATTATGGGTACCCAAGTTTGTGCCACTTCATAAATGAACTTTGATTATAAGGAAAATAGTGGAAAGAAAAGCTTTTCTTGCAAAATCCAAAGCATCAATATTGTGTATCCCAAAGAGGAGAACGTGATTGTAGTGCCAATAACAAAAAGAATAGAGTTTATTATGGGCATCCAAGTTTGTCTCATTTCACAGATAAACTTTCATTATAAGGAAGATTATGAAAAGAAAAGCTTTTCTTGCAATTCCAAAGCATCAATATCGTGTGTCCCAATTGAAGAACATGATTATTGTGCCAGTAACAAAAAGAATGGAGATTGTTAGGCATATCCAAGTTTGTCTCGTTTCATAAATAAACATCGATATAAGGAAAATGATGGAAAGAAAAGCTTTTCTTGCAAATCCAAAGCATCAATATCATGTATCCCAATGAGGAGAACATGATTGTAGTGCCTATAATAATAAGAATTGAGATTATTATGAGTATTAAGGTTTGTCCCATTTCACGAAAAAACATTAATTACAAGGGAAATGGTGGAAAGAAGAGCTTTTCTTGCAACTCCGAAACATTAATATCATGTATCTCAGTGGGGAGAGCATGATAGTAGTGCCCATAACAATAAGAATGGAGATTATTACGAGTATCAATGTTTGTCCCATTTCATGGGTAAACCTTAATTTCAAGGAAAATGGTAGAAAGAAAAGCTTTTCCTTCAAATTCAAAGCATCAATATCATGTATCTCAACATGGAGAACATGATTGTAGTGCCAATAACAAAAAAAATGGAGATTATTATAAGTATCCAAGTTTGTCTCATTTCTCGAATAAACTTTGATCATAAGGAAAAGGTGGAAATAAAAACTTTTGTCGCAAATCCAAAGCATCAATATCGTGCATCCCAATGTGGAGAATATTATTGTGGTGCCAAAAACAAAAATAATGGACATTATTATGGGTATCCAAGTTTGTCTCATTTCACGGAAGAACATTGATTATAAGGAAAATGGTGGAAAAAAAAGCTTTTCTTGGCAAAATCCAAAGCATTAATATCGTGTATCCCAATGGGGAGGACATGGCTATAGTGCCCATAATAAAGAGAATGGAGATTATTATGAGTATCAAGTTTGTCTCATTTCTCGGATAAACTTTGATTATAAGAAAAATTATGGAAAGAAAAGCTTTTCTTCAAAAATCTAAAGTATCAATATCGTGTATCCCAAAGAGGACAACATGATTATAGTGCCAATAACAAAAATAGTGGAGATTATTATGAGTATCCAAGTTTGTGATTTTCGCAGATGAACTTTGACTATAAGGACAATGGTGGAAAGAAAAGCTTTTCCTGCAAAATCTAAACCACCAATATCGTGTATCCCAATGGGGAGAACATGATAGCAGTGCTAATAACAAAAAGAATGGAGATTATTATGACTATCCAAGTTTGTCTCATTTCTCGAATAAACTTTGATGAGAAGGAAAATTATGGAAAGAAAAGCTTTTCTTGTAAAATCCAAATCATCAATATTGTGTATCCCAATGTGGAGAACGTCATTGTTGCGCCAATAACAAAAATAATGGAAATTATTTTGGGTATCCAAGTTTGTCTCATTTCACAAATGAACTTTGATTATAAAGAAAATGGTGGAAAGAAAAGCTTTTCTTGCAAATCTGAAGCACCAGTACCATGTATCCCAATGAGGAGAGCATGATTGCAATGCCAACAAAAAAAAGTAAGGAGATTATTTTGAATATCCAAGTTTGTCTCATTTCACAGATGAACTTTGATTATAAGGAAAATGTTAGAAAGAAAAGCATTTCTTGCAAATCCAAAGCATCAATAACGTGTATCCCAATGTGGAGAACATGATTGTGGTGCCCATAACAATAAAATGGGATATTATTATGAGTATCAAAGTTTGTCCCATTTCACATGTAAAAATTAATTACAAGGAAAACGGTGGGAAGAAAAGCTTTTCTTGCAAATCCAAAGCATCAATATCGTGTGTCCAAATATGGAGAACATGATTGCAGTGCCAATAACAAAAAGAATGGAGATTATTATGAGTATCCAAGTTTGTCTCATTTCTAGGATGAACTTTGATTATAAGGAAAATGGTGGAAAAAAAAAAGCTTTTCTTGCAAGTCCAAGATCATGTATCCCAATGTGGAGAACATGGTTGTAGTGCCAATAACAAAAAAAATGGAGATTATTATGAGTATCCTAGTTAGCCTCATTTCACGGATGAACTTTGATGATAATGAAGATGGTGAAGAGAAAAGCTTTGCGAATCCAAAGCATCAATATCGTGTATCCTAATGTAGAGAACATGATTGTAGTTGCCATAACAATATGAACGGAGATTATTACAAGTATCGTGGTTTGTCCTATTTCATGGATGAATATTAATTACAGGGAAAATGGCAAAAAGAAAAGCATTTCTTGCAAATCCAAAGAAAAAATATCGTGTATCCCAATGTGACGAACATGATTGTTGTGCCAAGAACAAAAAGAATGGAGATTGTTACGGGTATCCAAGTTTATCTCATTTCACGGATAAACTTTGATCATAAGGAAAATGGTAGAAAGAAAAGCTTTTCTTGCAAATCCAAGGCATCAATATCATGTATCCCAATGTGGAGAACATGATTATGGTGCCCGTAACAAAAAAAATGTAGATTGTTATGAGTATTAAAGTTCATCCCATTTCAAGGGTAAACATTAATTATAGGGAAAATGATGGAAAGAAAAGCTTTTCTTCCAAATCCAAGGAATCAATATCGTGTATCCCAATGTGCAGAACATGGTTGCAGTGCCAATAACAAAAAAAATAGAGTTTATTATGAGTATCCAAGTTAGTCTCATTTCACGGATGAACTTTGATTATAATGAAAATGGTGGGAAGAAAAACATTTCTTTCGAATCCAAAGCATTAATATCATGTATCCCAATGTGAAGAACATGGTTGTAGTGCCCATAACAGTAAGAATGGAGACTATTATGAGTATCGAGGTTTATCCCATTTCATGGGTGAACATTAATTACAAGGAAAATGGCAAAAAAAAAGCTTTTCTTGCAAATCCAAAGCATTAATATCGTGTATCCCAATAAGGAGAACATCATTGTAATGCCAATAACAAAAAAATAGAGATTATTATAAGTATCCGAGTTTATCTAATTTTGTGGATGAACTTTGATAATAAGGAAATGGTGGAAAGAAAAGCTTTTCTTGCAAAATCCAAAGCATCAATATTGTGTATCCCAATGGGGAGAACATGACTCTAGTGCCCATAACAAAAAGAGTGGAGATTATTATGAGTATCCAAGTTGTCTCATTTCACGGATGAACTTTGATTATAATAAAAATGGTGGAAAGAAAAACTTTTCTTGCAAATCCAAAGCATCAATATCGTGTATCCCATTAAGTAGAACATGATTGTAGTGCTAATAAAAAATGGAGATTATTATGAGTATCCAAGTTTGTCTCATTTCGCGAATGAACTTTGATAATAAGGAAAATGGTGGAAAGAAAAGATTTTCTTACAAAATCCAAAGCATCAATATCGTGTATCCCAATAGGAAGAACATGACTCTAGTGTCGTAACAAAGAGAATGGAGATTGTTATGAGTGTCCAAGTTTGTCTCATTTCATGGATGAACTTTGATAATAAGGAAAATGGTGGAAAAAAAAGCTTTTCTTGCAAAATCCAAAGCATCATATCGTGTATCCTAATATGGAGAATATGATTGTTGCGCCAATAACAAAAAGAATGGAGATTATTTTGGCTATCCAAGGTTGTCTCGTTTCATAAATTAACTTTGTTTATAAGTAAAATGGTGGAAAGAAAAGCTTTTCATGCAAATCTAAAGCATCAATATTGTGTATCCCAATGTAGAGAACATGATTGTAATGCTAACAACAACAAAAATGAAGATTATTATGAATATCCAAGTTTGTCTCATTTCATGGATGAACTTTGATTAGAAGGAAAATTGTGGAAAGAAAAGCTTTTCTTGCAAAACCCACAGCATCGATGTCATGTATCCCAATGTGGAGAACATGATTGTTGTGCCAATGACAAAAAGAATGGAGATTATTATGGGTATCCAAGTTTGTCTCATTTCACAAATAAACTTTGATTATAAGGAAAATGGTGGAAAGAAAAGCTGTTCTTGCAAATCAAAAGCATCAATATTGTGTATCCCAATAAGGAGAACATGATCGTAGTGCCAATGACAAAAAGAATAAAGATTGTTATGAGTATTCTAGTTTGTCTCATTTCTCGGATGCACTTTGATTATAAGGAAAATGGTGGAAAGAAAATCATTTCTTGCAAATGCAAATCATCAATATCGTGTATCCCAATGAGAAAAGCATGACAAAAAGAATGGAGATTATTGCGAGTATCGATGTTTGTCCTATTTCACGGGTGAACATTAATTACCAGGAAAAAGTTGAAAAAAAAATGCTTTTCTTGGAAATCCAAAGCATCAATATCATGTATCCCATTGAAGAGAACATGATTATAGTGCCCATAACAAAGAGAATGGAGATTGTTACGAGTGTCAAAGTTTGTCCCATTTTAAGGGTGAACATTAATTACAAAGAAAATGGGGGAATGAATAGCTTTTCTTGCAAATCCAAACCATCAATATCATGTATCCCAATATGGAGAACATGGTTATTGTGCCAATAACAAAAAGAATAGAGATTATTATGGGAATCCAAGTTTATCTTATTTCACGAGCAAACTTTGATTATAAGGAAAATGGTGAAAAGAAAAGCTTTTCTTGCAAATCCAGAGCATCAATATCGTGTATCCCAAAGTGGAGAACATTAATGTTGTACCAATAACAAAAAGAATGCAGATTGTTACAGGTATCCAAGTTTGTCTCATTTCATGGATAAACATTGATTATAAGGAAAATGGTGGAAAGAAAAGCTTTTCTTGCAAATCCAAAGCATTAATATCGTGTATCCCAATGAGAACATGATTGTAGTGCCGATAAGAAAAATAATGGAGATTATTTTGAGTATCCAAGTTTGTCTCATTTCACGGATCAACTTTCATTATAAGAAAAATGGTGAAAAGAAAAGCTTTTCTTGCAAATCCAAAGCATCAATATCATGTATCCCAATGTGGAGAACATGATTGTAGGGCCCAAACCAATAGGAATGGACATTATTATGAGTATCAAAGTTTGTTCCATTTCACGAGTGAACATTAATTACGAGGAAAATGGTAGAGAGAAAAGCTTTTCTTGCAAATCCAAAGAATTAATATCATGTATCCCAATGGGGAGTATATTATTGTAGTGCCCTCTAACGAAAAGAATGGACATTATTATGGGTATCTGAGTTTATCTTATTTCACAAATGAACTTTAATTATAAGGAAAATGGTGGAAAAAAAAGCTTTTCTTTCAAATCCAAAGCATCAATATCGTGTATCTCAATGTGGAGAGCATGGTTGTAGTGCCTATAACAAAAAGAATGGAGATTATTACGAGCATTAAAGTTTTCCCCATTTCATAGGTGAACATTAATCGCAAGGAAAATACCTAGAAGAAAAACTTTTCTTGCAAATCCAAAACAACAACATCGTGTATCCTAATGTCGAGAACATGATTGTAGTGCCAATAGGAAAAGGAATTGAGATTGTTATGGGTATACAAGTTTGTCTGATATCACTGATGAACCTTGATTATAAGGAAAATGGTAGAAAGGAAAGCTTTTCTTGCAAATCCAAAGCAACAATATCGTCTATCCTAATCAGGGGAACATGATTGTAGTGCCAATAGCAAAAAGAGTGGAGATTATTATGAGTATCAAAGTTTATCCCGTTTCACAGGTGAACATTAATTATAAGCTTTTCTTGCAAACCCAAAGCATCAATATTGTGTATCCCAATATGGAGAACATGATTGTTGTTGCAATAACAAAAAGAATTGAGATTATTATGGGAATCCACGTTTGTCTCATTTCATGAATGAACTTTGATTATAAGAAAAATGGTGGAAAAAAAAGCTTTTCTTGTAAATCCAAAGCATCAATATCATCTATCTCAACCAGCAGAACATAATTGTGATGCCGCTAACAAAAAGAAAGGAGATTATTATGAGCATCCAAGTTAGTCTCATTTCAGGGATGAACTTTGATTATGGGGAAAATGATGGAAAGAAAAGCTTTTCTTGTGAATCCAAAGCATCAATATCATGTATCCTAATGTTAAGAATATGATTGTAGTGCCCATAACAATAAGAATAAAGATTATTACGAGCATCAAGGTTTATCCCATTTAATGGGTGAACATTAATTAGAAGGAAAATGGTGGAAAGAAAAGCTTTTCTTGCAAATCCAAAGTATTAATATCGTGCATCCCAGTGAGGAGAACATGATTTTAGTGCCATTAACAAAAGAAATAGAGATTATTATAAGTATCCGAGTTTGTCTCTTTTCTCAGACGAACATTGACTAAAAGGAAAATGGTGGAAAGAAAAGCTTTTCTTGCAAATCCAATCCATCAATATCATGTATCCTAATACGGAGAACATGATTGCAGTGCCTATAACAAAAAAAAAATAGAGATTATTATGAGTTTTGACGTTTCTCCTATTTCATGGGTGAACATTAATTACAAGGAAAATGGTAGAAAGAATAACTTTTCTTGAAAATCCAAACCATCAATCTCATGTATCCCAATAAGGAGAACATGATTGTAGTGCCTATAACAAAAAGAATGGAGATTATTACGAGTATTGAAGTTTGCCCCATTTCATAGGTGAACATTAATTGCAAGGAAAATAGCTAGAGGAAAAACTTTTCTTGCAAATCGAAAACAACAACATCATGTATCCTAATGTCGAGAACATGATTGTAGTGCCAATAGGAAAAGGAATTGAGATTGTTATGGGTATACAAGTTTGTCTGATATCACTGATGAACCTTGATTATAAGGAAAATGGTAGAAAGGAAAGCTTTTCTTGCAAATCCAAAGCAACAATATCGTCTATCCTAATCAGGAGAACATGATTGTAGTGCCAATAACAAAAAAAGTGGAGATTATTATGAGTATCAAAGTTTGTCCCATTTCATGAGTGAACATTAATTACAAGGAAAATGGTGGAAATAAAAGCTTTTCTTACAAACTCAAAGCATCAATATTATGTATCCCAATATGGAGAACATGATTGTTGTTGCAATAACAAAAAGAATTGAGATTATTATAGGAATCCACGCTTGTCTCATTTCACGAATGAACTTTGATTATAAGGAAAATGGTGGAAAAAAGAGCTTTTCTTGTAAATCCAAAGCATCAATATCATCTATCTTAACCAGGAGAACATAATTGTAATGCCACTAACAAAAAGAAAGGAGATTATTATGAGCATCCAAGTTAGTCTCATTTCAGGGATGAACTTTGATTATGGGGAAAATTGTGGAAAGAAAAGCTTTTCTTGCAAATCCAAAGCATCAATATCGTGTATCCTAATGAGGGGAACATGGTTGTAGTGCCAATAACAAAAAGAATAGAGATTATTATGAGTATCAAGTTTGTCTCATATCTCGAACAAACTTTGATTATAGGGAAAATAGTGGAAAGAAAAAATTTTCTTGCAAATTTAAAGCATCAATATCATGCATCCCAAAGTGGATAACATGATTGTAGTGCCAATAAGAAAAAGAATGGAGATTATTATGAGTATCCAAGTTTGTTCCATTTCACGAGTGAACATTAATTATAAGGAAAATGGTGAAAAGAAAAGCTTTTCTTGCAAATCCAAAGAATCATCATCGTGTATCCCAATGTGGAGAACATGATTGTAGTGCCAATAAGAAAAGGAATGGAGATTATTATGAGTATCCATGTTTGTGTCATTTCTCGGATAAACTCTGATCAAAAGGAAAATGCTGGAAAGAAAAGCTTTTCTTGCAAATCCAAGGCATCAATAAGTGTATCCTAATGTAGAAAACATGATCGTAGTGGCAATAACAAAAAGAAATGAGATTATTATGGATATCCAACTTTGTCTCATTCCACGGATAAACTTTGATTATAAGGAAAATGGTGGAAAGAAAAGCTTTTCTTGCAAATCCAAAGCATCAATATTATGTTTCCCAATGAGGAGAACAATATTGTACTGCCCATAACAAATAGAATGGAGATTGTTGTGAGTATCAAAATTTCTCCTATTTCATGGAAGAACATTAATTAGAAGGAAAATGGTGGAAAGAAAATCTTTTCTTGCAAATCCAAAGCACCAATGTCATGTATCCCAATAGGGAGAACATTATTTTAGTGCGTATAACAAAAAGAATGAAGATTATTATGAGTATCAAAGTTTATCCCATTTCACGGATGAACATTAATTACAAGGAAGATGGTGGAAAGAAAAGCTTTTCTTGCAAATCTAAAGCATCAATATTGCGTATCCCAATATGGAGAACATGATTGCAGTTGCAACAGCAAAAAGAATGGAGGTTGTTATGGTATCCAAGTTTATCTTATTTCATGGATAAACTTTGATTTTATAGAAAATAGTGAAAAGAAAAGCTTTTCTTGGAATTCCAAAGTATCAATATCGCTATCCCAATGAGGAGGACATGATTGTAGTGCCAATAATAAAAAGAATGGGATTGTTATAAGTATCCAAGTTTGTCTCATTTCATGGATGAACTTTGATTATATGGAAAATGGTGGAAGGAAAAGCTTCTATTGCAAATCCAAAGCATCAATATTGTATATCCCAATATGGAGAACATGATTGTAGTGCCCATAAAAAAATGAATGGTGATTATTATGAGCATCAAAGTTTGCCCCATCTCATGGGTGAACATTAATTGCAAGGAAAATGGTGGAAACAATAACTTTTCTTGCAAATCCAAACCATCAATATCGTATTTTTGAATGAGGAGAACATGACTGTAGTGCCTATAGCAAAAAGGGTGGAGATTGTTATGAGTTCAAAGTTTGTCCTATTTCACAGGTGAACATTAACTACCACAAAAATGGAGGAATGAATAGCTTTTCTTGCAAATCCAAAGCATTAATATCGTGTATCCCAATGTGGAGAACATGATTATAGTGCCCATAACAAAAAGAATGGAGATTATTATGAGCATCCAAGTTTGTCTCATTTCACGGATAAACTTTGATTATAAGGAAAATGATAAAAGGAATATCTCTTCTTGCAAATCCAAAGCATCAATATCATATATCGCAATGTGAAGAACATGATTATAGTGACCATAATAAAAAGAATGGAGATTATTATGAGTATCCAAGTTTGTCTCATTTCTCGGATGAACATTGATTATAAGAAAAATGGTGGAAAGAAAAGCTTTTCTTGCAAATCCAAAACATCAATATCGTATATCCCATTGGGGAGAACATGATTGTAGTGCCCATAACAAAAAGAATGGAGATTATCTTGAGTATTGATGTTTGTCACATTTTACGGGTGAACATTAATTACAAGGAAAATAATGGAAAGAAAAGCTTTTCTTGCAAATCCAAAGCATTAATATCTTGTATCCAGTGAGGAGAATATGGTTGTAGTGCCAATAACAAAAAGAATGGAGATTACTATGAGTATCAACTTGTCTTATTTATCTAATGAACTTTGATTATAAGGAAAATGGTGGAAAAAAAACCTTTTCTTGCAAATCCAAAGCATCAATTTGTGTATGCCAATGTAGAAAACATGATTGTAGTGCCGATAACAAAAGGAATAGAGATTATTATGAGTATCCAAGTTTGTCTCATTTCTAGGTTGAACATTTATTATAAGGAAAATTATGGGAAGAAAGCTTTTCTTGCAAATCCTAAGTATCAATATCCTGTATCCCAATGTGGAGAACATGATTATTGTGCCAATAACAAAAAGAATAGAGATTATTATGGAAATCCAAGTTTGTCTCATTTCACGGATAAACTTTGATTATAATGAAAATGGTGGAAAGAAAAGCTTTTCTTGCAAATCCAAAGCATCGATATCGTGTATCCCAATGTGGAGAACATGATT
>JBBYHK010007227.1:0-11932 GCA_038382065.1 Adansonia grandidieri | reverse complement strand
ATTCTAAAAAGTTAAATATATACATATACCGAAAATTATTTTATTTATCGTTAATGGAGTTTTTTAGTTTTATATGTTAATTAACATAGTAACATACACTTCTTAAAATATATATATTAAAATATCAATCTAAAATTAAAATGAGATATGCAAATGTTTCTTAATCTTATTTATAAAATAATAAAAAATTTATTATCAACCAATAAAAAACAAACTCTTCAATTTTCATCTATTTTATATTTTTAAATTTTAGCTTTGGGGCAACACTATTTTTTTTTTTAAGTTGTGATGTTTATCTATTATATTATTTGATGATGGTAAGTTAACATCAAAGTTGAAATTGAGTAGCCTTAGTAAATAAGATTGTAAAATACTTCATGTCATTATCCAAATCTATAAAATCTTTAGTTCCATGAAAACTTAGAATAATGACAAATTCTAATTGGTGTTGATATTGTCTTAGTTCTCGTTCAAAATTGCCCAAATTACATGTCTTTTTTTTGTATATATAAAATTTTGGCATAGACCCACCTTAAAGGAAGAGGCCAACAAAGAACCAAATATTAAAAAAAATTACATAATTCAAAGGGAGGATTGAGTGAAATAGTTACGTCATATTAGTATATATTTTTTCCATTCAAATCACGACTTAAAATTAAAATTTTGGAAAAAATGTAGTCACTTATTGTAAGAATCATTAATGAATTACTGAAAAAATATTTATAATTTAATTATTAATGTGTAATAAATATATGACTTTATTAAAAAAAATCTGATTACATGATATGATTTCATTAATTTAAATCTAATTAGTTAAACTCACTAATCATGAGTATATGTAAAATTTGATTTAACAATCATGTATATGTTCTAATTGGATATTTGAATTTGACCAAATGATAAAAGATATGTATTCATAGCTTAAAATTATATTTAAGTTTGAAATAAGTATACTTATTATTTAACCAAATATTTAAGTCAAAGTACTCCTTTGAGATTCGAAGAATTAATAGAATGTTATTGATTATTCATTAGATGAAGTATCCATCCAAAATAAATGGTAAAAAGGAAAGATAATAATTGTGTGATCTATTGATAAAATATTAGACTTTTAAGTTTTGTTTGGTAGAGTTGATAGAAAAAATTGGAAAGATGAAAAATTAGAAGAATAATTAAATGGAAAAAATGTGAAAATATGAAAAATTTTATTTTATTTATTCTTTTCATTGGAGGCTTATAGAAAAGTAAAAAATAAAAATAGAAAAAGAAAGAAAGAAAGGTAATTTATTTCAAGCTATTTCTTGATAGGTTGCAAATAAAAGAAATGAAAATAAAAATTATATTATTCTATTGCTATATAGGCTTGACTTATATATATATATATATATATATATATATATATATTTTCATTTCTCTTATTAATCCAGTTTGAAATGATTTATTTTTGTTAATAAATTGTTTTTTTTTTTTTTACACTTTACTCTCTTATCAAATACGCTTAAAATTCTTTTTTTTTAATTATGTTTATCCATAGTTTCACTTTTTTGCTCTATCAAAAACGTCCTTAATTTCAATAATTAAAATTCAAAATTCTGATAATTTTAAATATATATATATATAAATAAAATAAGAGTCATGCATCGTAACTTTTATTTAGAATTTTGAATTTCAATGTGAGGCCTAATTTTATCATTCTAATGTTGATTGAGGCACAAAGCTGACGAAAGGGCAAGTTTAGGAAATATAAAGAAGAGGAAATCACATAATTTTTTTTTTAAATGGTTAACAGTGCCACTAGGCATGAATTAAAATGATATATAAAAAAATAATTAATATATTTTTTTAATTTTGTAAAAATAATATATTAAATATAAAAAAATTTTAAAACGATAAATAATAATTAGCACATACACTTGTTAAACGGACAAAAAATTTATAAAATAAAGGAAAAAACAATGAGTTAGTTTTGATTTGGAGTACAAAGATAACAAGTTTAACAACATTGTCGGACTGGCAGTGGCATAAAGAATCCACAGGCTAAATCCGTACTTATAAATTAAATCCTTCCTTTTAATAATAATAATAATAATAATAATAATAATTTACAGACCAAATCTGTATTTATTATTATTATTATTATTATTATTATTTAATTTACATAGGTAGAAGTGAATTTGTAATCTTTGTATTATAGTCAAAAATATATTTCACTCTCTTAATTATTGAACAAAATATTTTTATCTTTACATATATGAAATTAGAACAGATAAAGAAAATTGTTAATGGTGTTGAACGAAACCTGTTTAAATGGTTATAAAATATAATTTGTAAATCCAATTTTTTGGTCAGTTTTTGGGTTTTGGATGAAAATCAGATTGATATAATATTTTACATGTCATACTTTTATAAAGCCACGTCACTATTTATATATATATATATATATTTCATTTTACATTGTTAATAAGTTTTCTTATTTGTTGTAATTTTAAATGTATAAAGATAAAAATGCTTAGTTTAATAATAGAAAGACTAAAATACACTTATCACTAAGGCTGTAAATGAACCGAGCTTAAACAAACAAACTTTTGTTTGTGCTCATTTATTTATTTTTAAATCTGTTCATATTCGTTAAGAATTTTAAATTTGTGTTCTTGTTTGTTTTTCTAAAATTAGGTGTGTTCATGCTCGCTAGTATAAATTAAATGAACTTATTCGCAAACATTAAACGAACATGTTTATGAATGTATAATCGAATATGTTTGTGAACAATTAAAAATATATTCATGAACAATAAACAAATAAATCTAAATAAATTTAAATAAACAAACAAATATATTTAGTAGTTTTAAATGTAAAATAATAAAATATAAATATTATTAATTATATTGTAAATGAATAAAATACAAATATTAATATTATTAATTATATTAAAAATATTTCATGTAAAATAAACGAGTTTTAAATGAGCTTTAAATGATTTATTAAACGAACTATAAACCATTCATAAACGAACGTATTCATGAATATAAATAAATTAAACACATCATATTTGTTTTTCGTTTATTTAATAATAGAGCTTCAAAATCTTATTTTTATTTATTTATTTAATTTAATAAATAAATAAAAGTTAAATTATTTATAAACTGTTTGTTAAATACTATATTCGTTTATAACCTTACTTATCACTATAATATAGTAACCAGAGAAAGTCTTCAAACAATTTATGTATCCTTCACTGCCTGATAATTAATTTACCTTTTTCAACCTTTAACAATATTTTCTGTCCACGATATATTTTTTTTTCTTTTCTCTTCTTTTATTTATTTTATTACTATTAGTATTTTTAATTGAAAATTATAATTAATGAATATTTTGAATTTAAAAAAAATAACATATTAATTTAAAAATCTTCCTAAAATAGTAATTATATAATCTTCTAAGCACCAATTAAGAGTTAGCTTTTCTATTTAAGATTCATTTAACTTATTTTTAGGAAAATTATTTTATATTCCTAATTAAAAAATTTTTAATTATTGTTTTAGAAAATTCTTTTGCTTTTAAAATATCAATTTTATTGGATTCAAAAAGTGATGCATTAATTATTTTTTTATGAATAGCATATTAATATTTTGCGTAATGGCTAATGCATTAAAAATAAAATTATCAATTTTTATATTTAATATAATATTATTATAAATAATATATATTAATTAACCGTAAAAATGTTGTGAGAACACTAATTAATAAAACTCTTTTCATATATTACTTTAATCAATATTATTGAGTATTAATTAGCTATTTTATCTTATTTATTGTGTTACTGTTTTTTTTTTATTTATAGATGTGTGATGTTTCTCTTTTATTATTTCTTAAAAGAAAAGGAGAACTAAACGCAAGGTACTACATTTAATGCCATATGTTTTGTCCCTTTGAAACCATTCTTGTCTATTTATTTCTCTCTCCAAGGGCCATGTCTTTGTCTGGTTGTATGTTTCCAAAAAATTAAATAAAAAAAATCAAATCAGTAATTTAAGTTGAACATTCTATGCTTTCACAATAAAATATAATATTTATAGGTCTTTACCAGAGGTGGCGATTAAATGAATTCAGATTAAATTATTTTAAATTTAAATTTTTTTGTGTTTAGATTTATTTAATTTAATTTTTTTTGAGTTCAGATTTATTTGGATTCAGGTCTATTTGGATTTGAATATATTAGAGTTTTTTTGGGTTTGGTTTAGGTTAGGATTCAAGTATATTTTACATAATTTTTTATTTTATATTAAATGTAATTACTTTTATATAATTTTGAATTCTAAGCTAAGGCTTGAATTTGGCTCGACTCGAAAAATTTTAGTTCGGTTCCATGGCCCAGCCACTAGACCTATCCAAAGGACAGGTAGCTCGACTAACTCGACCCTTTTGGGCTGGAGCCAGGGTTTGAGGTTTTATGTTCTAGGCTGACTTAGCTCGAAACAGTGTTTTTTAAATAAAATAATATATTTTGATATAAATTTAATTATAAAATATATACATATTAATATAAACTACTTTTTTTATTATTTATAAACAGTGATTCGAGCCTATTGGGAGGCCGAGCCAAAAATGGGGTTAGGTTTATAGTTCAAAATTTTCGAGCTGTGGCCTAACCCATGGACACCTCTACAAGCCATGGCCTAAAAGAATTTTGAATTCTAAGCTGAGGCCCGAATTTGGTTCAGCCCACTCATTTAGGCCTGAATCACTGTTTATAATATTAAAAAATTATGTTTATAT
Organism: Adansonia grandidieri; assembly: GCA_038382065.1. NCBI lineage: Eukaryota > Viridiplantae > Streptophyta > Magnoliopsida > Malvales > Malvaceae > Adansonia > Adansonia grandidieri. Next base: position 7,156 of record JBBYHK010007227.1, on the reverse strand, counting down.
TAATATTTTTATATTTTATAATTAAATTTAAATAAAAATATTATTTTATTAAAAAAACACCGTTTCCGGTTAAGTTGGCCTAAAACTTAAAATCGAGACCCAAGCTGCCTAGCCCATATACAGGTCTAATTGCTACTTGCTAGTTTAAATGTAACATATGATTTATTTTTCATTTTTAATATGGTATTATCTATTATGACTTTCAAATTTTTTTAATTTATCTTATTACGTTATTATACTATTATCAGACTCTAATTATCATTACTCTAAATAACAATAATAAAATAAGAATAATATTCAAAGAAGCAAATAAAATTTTATTACTAACATATATAAATTCTCAATATTCAATGAGTTTAGCTAATTAAATTAAAGAAAATGTGATACATAGATAACATACCTCGTTGACAATATTTTCAAAGCTCATAATATGATTTACTTTTTTATAAATTGTTATTTTTATTATATATAAAATATAAATTAAGTTTTTAATATTTAATTAAATTATTAAAAAATATTAAAATAAAATTGATAATTAAAGTTTTTGCTTTATAAAAATTATTTAATTATAATTTTATCATTTTTATTTTTAATATTAAATTCGGGTTCGGGTTAGACTTAGGTTCAGGTTTCTTCAGGTTTGGGTTCTTTCAGGTTCGGGTCATTTTAGGTTTGAGTTTTTTTTTAGTTCAGGCTATTGACTTTTTGATTAAATCAGGTTCAGTTTAGATTTGAGTTAAGATTTTTTTGGGTGGATTTTCGGGTTCTAATTCATTTTGAGACCTCTAGTTCTTACAAACACTAATTCCCCAAATTATCCCTTTCTTTAATAAATTTCAAAAGAGAGGTAAGAGATAACTTTAATTATTTTTTTTACCCTTTCGTTTAAGTACTCAACATATATTATTATATAAAATTTAATTTCCCATGAATATTTTCTTGTATTTATTAATCATGATAAGATGCATGCTTAGACCATTTTATATGAATGTAATTGAGAACACATTACATATTGCAAAATTTTTGGAAAAAAAAAGTACTTGTTTTAATAATTGAATTTAGGGAAAATTCAAACTCTACTAGTTCATTAAAATGATAATGCACCAATTAATTAAGTTTAATATTTAATTATAATAAATATTGGTGTTTGTTTGGAAAAAAAATAATAATGAATCCAAAGTTTGATTCATTTTATTCATGAAGTCATTTTTTAAATATAATATCTAGCAAATATAAGATTTGAATCCTAATATTTGTAATCTTTTCTCTATCTCGAAGCTGTGGAAAAAAAAGATAATTCATTAATAATATTGATCTTATGATTACGTTGAAAGTGAAAAAAAAAATTTATCCACAAATAGGCAATAGATTGTTTTATATTTGACATGTTTTTATTAATAATTTTATTATTTACTTTGCTTTATGTGTTCAAATTATTTTATTAATCTCACTGATTTCATTGCTATAATAAATTTGATTAATTCTCTTGTTTGGTATTATTTTCAATATTACTATGGTAATCTAATTATGGAGATGATCTTATTACTGGAGTAATTTTATCATTTGTGATTTGTAATCACTTTGCTTGTTTAATAATCATTAAATTTTGAAAATAAAATATCACTGTGATTGGTGTTACTAAAAGACAAATATTTATTTTGTTTAAAAGTTTAATGATTTCACTGATATTCAAAAACAATAATTTGTAAAATATTAGTAAAGCTTTTATTTTACTTTATAATTAGGTAAAAGTAAATTACAAAATTAAAAAAGTATATTTATTGATAAGTAAACTAATATTAATAGTATAAGTTATGTAAAAAAGAAAAAAACAGAAACATTACATCTATTAAAATCACGATTAAAAATGACAAAAGGATCATATATATATATATATATATGTACACACATTTATTAAAAAAAGTTAAAGTAAAGAGTAAAAGTTTACTAGAAGTTCTTATATTATAATGAAAGAATCATTTTAATTATTGTATTATTAAATTTAATATTTTAATCCTTATACTTTTAAAATATTAGCAAATAAAGAAGAATGATTAACGGTGTTAAAAATAAATTGTTGACACGTCATGTGATGTAAAATTTTAAAATTTATTTAGAAAATAGGTTTAGGTTATAGGTCAAGTTTGGGTTTCTTTTTCTTTTTTTCAATAAAGTGACACATCAAAATTTTATTTACATTCAAACGATCTTTTTAATACTATTAATCATTTTTTTTATTTGCTATAATTTCAAAAATAAAGGGACTAAAGTGCTGAATTTAATATTATAGAGACTAAAATGCTTCTTCCGCATAGTGTAGAGACTGCCAGTAAATTTTTACCTAAAAGAAGGTACTAAATTTACATTTTGAATTTGGTAAAATGAATTTTAGTTTGAAAATATAAAAATTTATAAATAAGGTATAAATAAGGTAGAATAAAAAAAAAAATTGTTACTACTAACTATGCTATAGATTTATTTATTTGGGTATTTTTAAGACTCGCCATCCTTGTAGAATCAGATTTTTTTTTTTTTTTCCATGATGCTTTGCCTCCACTAGGATATGAATTGATTCTATATTTATATTATAGATCAAGAATAGATTTATTCAAGGGTCAAGTATTTTACTCGGTCTATTCAGTTCAACTGAATATGATATTTTGTGATTTAAACTTATTTATATAATTAAATAATATTTTTTATTAATTTTAATTGTAAAAATATAAAAATATTAGTATAAAAATATTTTTTAATAGTGATTCAGGTCTCAGATCGTGACTAGACTGACTTCGAGCCTAAGCTTGAATTTCAAAATTTTTTTGGGCCATGACCTAACCATGATCATGTCTACGAGAAAGCCGATTTTTATATACATTTGATGGTTAATTTTTTTTATTTTGGACAAATAATTATATATTTTTTATTTACTTAAAATTTGACGTACACAATTTACATTGATAAAGCATAAAATATAACCAACAATTTAAGTAAATATAAATCTACAAAAACTTACAAAAATATATAAAACTAAGTTAATTTTAGATTGACCCGAATTGAATCCCTATATATATAAACATAGAGAATGAGGATGATAAACTATTGGAGCTGAATCACTTAATTCGATTTTATTAAAATAAAAAAATCAACAAATCTAATTTGAATGATTAAAATATTAATTTAAAATTATCTGATTTTAAAATTGATATTTAATTTAAAACTCGATAAAATAATTTGAAGCTATTAATTCTAATTTCAAACCTAAATGATGCAAACTTGAAATATATTCAAACTCGAAATAAGCAAGATTTCCTTCAACTCGAAGTGAACTGTCCCGTCCAATCCTTACCTCTTACAACAGATTCTTCAATTAGCATTGGATTGGAGGGCGAAATTGAATTACCTACTAAGATAGGCGCGGTAATTTGAAAACAACTATATAAATACGATGCATATAAAATAATTAAAATTTATATAAACATAAAATATTTTATACATTATTATAATATTATAATATATATGAATAAAATATGAATATACGAATTATTAAATAAGATTCATATCTATCAATCTTGAAATTGTACTTTTAATTGTTGGAGACAAAACGTCTATGTTTTGCATAACCAGATAATATAAATTTTGGGAAAATCAAAATGAAAAGAAGCAGGTTGAAGCTTTTAAATTTGACAAGAGAGATTGATGTTGTTAAAGCATATGAGAAACTTGAAGAAAACAACCACCGGGCTGAAATGAACCTTAAATTTAATTAATTTAATCAATTTATATAATTACTTTCGAAAAATAATACTTAATAAATTTATAATTTAAATTTTATTCTTTTTCTTATGCTTAATTGCGACTTCCCTTATATGAATAAAATTAAGGTTGTCAGTATCGTACTAATGGTCGTACTGTTTTTGTTCTGATACAGGTTCGTACTGGTACCGATGTGTTTCGGTGTACTGTTTCAGGTTTATCAAAGTTTGAATATTTTTAATTTATATACATACAAAAAATATTTTCAAATTATGAAATAAATGAAATTGAATAAATTTCATATATTAAATATTCATCAATTATATATAATCTTATAAAAAAACTTCATCAAATATAAGAAAATCAATATCAGTTAAATAGTAAGGCTGAAATTTTTTAATGATCATTAAATTCATGAATAAGTATGTTTAATATTCATTAAATTTATAAGTAATTATGTACAATATTTATCAGATTTAAGATCAATGTTGGTGTAACTTTTTTTCACAAATTTATATTATATACTGGTCGATACAGTTATTTTCGATCGGTACTACCGAAACAGACCAATACCTTTTAGTACGACCGATACAAACCGAAACGAAACCACCTATCACTGATACCTTTATATATTAAAATCGATACGTATCAATCGATAGGATCGGTATGAGTACGATACCGATAATATATAAAATAGTCGAGGAGAGTTTGAAGGCAATGCTAAAAAATTGAGATCAGATTAGATGATTGAATTGGTTGAACAAAAAATGATCGCCTTTCAATCCACTACATATTACAAATAGGGAAATTCTCAAAACCAGTAAATGCACAGAAAGAACAAGAAAATTTGATTTTAAACTTCATTTTTTACATATTTTTAAAATTTATTATACATAAGAGATTTTTTTCAATCATACCAAAAAATTTATCATTTAATCAATATATATATTTATTAAATATTTATTATTTTTAATATTTATTTAATATTATAATTATTTATTTAATTTTTTTAATATAACTAATTAATTTAGCTAATCCAGTTGATTAAATCCGCTAAATCAATAATAAAAAATCTCATATTTTCTAGCAATAACTTAAGCCTTTGGGGCTATTTTCTTTTGGGTTTGTAGCTATATCAGTACTATCAGCGATAGCAAAGCAACATGGCCTTATACAAGGACAGTTGCCCCCTAATCCTACCCTCCCAATATTTATGCCTCTCCCCTTTTTATGTGTAAAGGCCACATGAACTGCAGAACTTGTCTTGTTCCAAGTTTACATGAATTCAGACCCTTTATTTAAGGTTCTTTTTTTCTTTCTTTCTTGTTCTTCTCTCATCATTCGTCCTTATTTTATATTATTCAAATTTTTCAATTTTTTTTAAAAAATAGGTACTGATATATGTATTTGACATGTATTCGAATATAAATATAAAAGTATAATTTTTTAAATATTTTAAAAAATATTTTAAAAATTAAATATATCTATATTAAATACATATTTATTCACATCCAACACTCGAATTTGAATCCGATTAAAGTTACCCTTACCCTACAGTGAGGACCTCCATCTATACAATCATGTTCCCTCTTATGTACGTCAATTGAATTTTCATATCTTTCAACGTGATGGAGCCATGACATGAAGGGTCGCAATTTGTAATTAAGTGGATAGCTCTTCTTCCAGCTCCCAAACTTTTATGTATTTTCTATTATGCATAAAAACAAAACAAAACAAAAACAAGCGTTTTGTTTTTATTGGGTGGTGAAATCACTTAAATGTATGAACTAATAAAGTCCCAAATTCGAAAACATGTCTGCATGCATTCATATGCAGGCATATCTATATGTCAAGTCTGTTTCTTAGTAGTGGCATGAAAAATCTAATTCATGTGCTCATGTATTGCTTTTCATTTCTATAAATATATAAGCTAGAAAATTAATATCAGTAGAGTTTAACTCAATTAGTTTATATAATTATCCTTAAAAAATAATAAATTTAAAGTTTAAATCTCAACATCTTCAACCCCTTTACTATCCTCAAATAAGGTTTTTATTTATGCATGTAGTAAGGTTCCCATTGCTTATATTAATTTAGTAGATTAAAAAATTAATATAGGACTAGAGAAGAGAAAAAAAAGTGTTTTTTCTTGAAATAAAAAGAGTTACAAATATTAAAATTTAAATTTTAAATCTAATGATTACATGAATTAATCGAACTGAATACTGAGTTTGATGTCACCCGTTTTACAAATATATAGATATATACTGATGATTTGTTACCTAATGGCTAACGACATATGATAGATAGATAACAAATTTCAGAGACAGAAACAAAATACGTATGGACATTACAAACAAAAAACAGTGAGGAGTTATGATAAAAGAAAACAAAACAAAGAACAGTCAATTCACCAGAAAGAAGGAAGACAGCAGGGTTATAGCTACACTTGTTCAAAGCTGAATTACTTGGTTTAATAAGTTTAGTTTGAATTATTATTTAAATTTAATTATAAAATTTAACATAAAATATATATAAAGAATATTATAGATAATAAAATAAATTTTAAATTTTTTAATCTGATTTTATCCGAATTATAAAAAAAATTTAAGACATAGTTTAAGCCAATCATGTACAAATCTAGTCATATCAAAGAGAGCTCATTTTTCATGATAATAACAATGGAAGCTGACTTTTGAAAAAGAAATGAAGAGCTGGGCCTAACGTTTTTGGCAGTAATAGCCCAAAGGCAGAAATCTCCCGACCACCGACCGACATTAACTGCCCACCTCCTGGCTGCCGCCTGAAGCTAGAATTAACAAAGGGCCTGACTGAATAGGGTCCTACTGAAGGTTAGGAGAGATAATGAGCCCCTGAAAATTTTGGACAGTGTAATTTTGAGCCCAACCCCACCTTGTGCAAACATGCTGGCAAGGGCCATAAGACCAAGCTTTCATTTGCCCCACTCTTGGTTGGAACGATGTGGATGCCCTGGTGGGCATCAAATATTTGCTTTATACAGTCCCACTGCGACAGCAATTTAGTCCCTATTGGGTCTGGTGGGTTGGCTCCGAAACGACACCGACTGAGACAACTCCTTCGTCACTTGGGACTAAAGTGAGGGTATTATTCTTATACCAAGTTAAAGGTTCCAACACTCGGAAGTCATTAACTTTGCCATTTGAAAAGCTCCTCTCATGGTGTCATTGCATTTTGTCTAAAAATCATTTATGGTGAATGTATAACGCAATTGTTTATATGTTCAAAAAAGGGCAAAGGGTTCTTATGTTATAGGGTCACGCCCTTTAAAAATTTTGAAAATTCTCTTAATATATATTTATGTTTATATGTATTTATATATTAAATATAATTAAATAAATTCTTCAAAATAAAATTTATTTTT
>JBBYHK010007216.1:0-11934 GCA_038382065.1 Adansonia grandidieri | reverse complement strand
GTTTGATTGTTTCCCCGACACACACCGTGCACTTACATTTGCACTAGATTCCCACCAAACACCATGGTGCACTTAGAGTCCTATTTATTAGGAGGAAGTAAGCCACTCGCCTTTGTGAGTAACCCTTCACATAGGTATGGCATAACCTTCTGGGATGTAAACTACCTATGTCTCTCATGAGTACCCCTCCGCATTTGTATAGGGGAAATACATCTACCGGATCGAACTTTTTCTGCCAAACCCATGATGGGCCTAGGATCGGGGTGCCTTGACTGTTCTTATCGAATGGAGGAGTGATTCGGGTATTGAAATATGCATCGACTTAAACTTATATAGTGAGACCTAGGAGCTAAACCATGTTTAACCATACCAGATGCTGCTAAAATAATTCGAAGAATAGATTACTCAGGGAAACATTTCTTACCTTTACTTTTACATACCATAGTTACACGGACAATGATAAGGGAACGTTGTCACCCGCCTTTATCATTTTTATGATTTTTCCTTTAGGATAACGACAAGTCCTCTTTAATAAGTGGGTAAAGACAAGTGAATGCCATTACCTACAATGCCATCTTGAAATAGTTATATCTGACTGAAATAAGCTATCATCCTACTCGAATGATGGCTTTGCATGTATTTAACATAGATGGTGATAAACGAACGTCATCATTTAAGTAGTTAGTCTTAGTCTTCGTAAGGTATCATGTTGCTTCGTGAAGAGGCAATTTTAATATGGACATACCGATATGTTGCCCATTTAATGCCTCAACATATATATTCATCATGTCTGCCCTAGGCATTGCATTGTCTATTCTCAGGGTAAATTTTGTGGTACACTTTTGCTGCTATTCTTTCATTTCTTTATCTTTTGCCTATTATTTCATATTGGTTACTAACTTGTTCGCTTTTTACTTTCCTTTTTCACCATGCATCATTTCATCATAACTACCATCACCATGGGATAATTAGTCAATGGTTCAGTGTCCATCAAGAGGTGTCTGTCATGGAGCAACAGTCTACTTTAGAGCTAAAGCCCTTTGAGGAAGTTCAAGTATGGTCAACATGCTAGCAACGTGAAGATGGAGACATGCCAGCAACGTGAAGATGGAGACATGCCAGCAACATGAAGATGGAGACATCCTTAAATAAGGGCATGTCTCAATAGTGCATGAAAGGATCAAGATAGGGTACCATCAAAATGGTTAGCAATCTAAGTATTGTATGGACCAATTAGGACAGTATTGAAAGAGAATCATTCACTAAGAAATATAAAGATATTGCTCTTCTTCTTCAAGTTTATTTGGATGTTGGTTTGTTGCAAATGGCCTTTCAGTTTTAGAATCCAACATATTGATGTTTCATTTTCAATCATGAAGACTTGGTCCCCAAGGTTGATGAATCCACTGCGTTTCTTAACATTGAAAGGGCAAAGGTCGACAGGATATACTGTAAAATGTTGAATCCTTCAACCTTTAAGCAAAAATTGGCTTAAATCCTTGGGGTGATAAAGGCTTGGATTGAAAGTCATATCAAAACAAAGGGAACAGTGACTGCATCTCATTGGCTAGTTTGAAAGAAGCAATGGCAAGTACCATTGACATCCAAAAAATCAAAGATATTTATGCTTTGGTGATATAGGTTTGGTTATATTCCCTAAGACATTAGGCTATGCTGAATCTATGGTAAAAGATGTATTTTCTCGTTTATACTACAATATCAATCTTGCCCTGGCCATCACTACCGAAACTATTCATGCTCTTAATTTTTGTAAGAAATGGGTACAAGTCGTATGCATCGTCATTCACATTTGGCTTGTCAATCACTTTAGCCCGAAAGAAATTAAGATGTCGTATTTCTTCTCACCCAACTTTAGCCCTATCTCTAAGGTACTAGAGAAGAAATAGCCTCAAGACAAATCTAAAGAGCAATAGGTCCAAAAATTTCAGAACTTCAAGGGGCAAAAATTAACATGGAAGGCCTTTTGGTTTTCCCCATAAATGATCATATATCGGTGTGGAGATTATGATTACATGCCACTCATGGGATTATGGGGAAGTATTAGCTATGCCCTTCTTTTAGTCCTTCAACAATTTCAGTGCCATTAATTCATCCCCTTCGTCCAAGACTTAGGGTTCTAGGATTTCGAATATGGTGAGTCTGACTACAAGTCGAAAGTCTAGCTAGCCTTTTGTGCATGGAAACAAACCCATTGCATGGAGAGATATTGGAGAGGGAGCAGTATGACCCCAAGGTATTATGAATGAAGGATCCATCGCACTAATGACATCGTGCCCCTGTCTGGTTTTGGAACATCATAAATACCAGTTGACAAATTTCCTTCTGAGATTGAATTGCTCAAACAATAGTTCAAACAAGAAAAGATGACCTTTGTTAAGGAGATTACTTGATTAAATGAGGAAAATAATCAATTGAAAATGGACCTCTACCTCAAGGATAGCGAGATGAATAAGGCTATCAAGGAGAAAAATCACCTCAAAGAGGACCTCAAGAGTTTGAAAAAAGACTATGTGGCCTTTAACAAAGCAAGCAAGTCTCAAAGACTTGGAAAGTCATCGATCGAGTGGAGGACAAAAATTATTACTCCGGAGAAGGAACTACACCAATGAAGAGAAGCTGCTAAGGTCAATAAGGAAAAGCTTGCTAGAACCTAGGCTCTTGCATCAATTTTTCAAAAGAAGAATCAACGGTTAAAAGCTCGAGTTTAGGATTTGAGAGCAAACCAAGCCGAAAATGAAGCTCTGACACTCATAATTCAAGATTTAGAGCATTATCTTCAAGCTCGCCAAGACTAAGTCGATGCACTAGTAGGAGCCTCTGAATAGCGGGAACAATAATGGCTTCAAGTGGTTGATCAGGCATGCCAAAACTATCATGATTATTATCACCATCTCATACAGCTGATTTAGGTAGCTCAGTTGGAGGCCGAGAACACGATGGATGTAGCCTGATCCCTGACACATGAAATCTTGCCCACTGGAGCCTATGAGCAAAACTAGTTGTATTTCTTGGACCATATAATCAGGCAATGTAACTATGTCAGGCATTTTCGAATGTAGTCACATGTAATCAGGACATTTTGTTACCTTAATGAAAGATGATATTGTTGGAGTTACCCCTTAATCTAATTATCCTTTTCACATTTGCATGACTAACCTAATCCATTTTCATAGTTTTATTCATTCATTTATTTTCTTTATCGTGTATTCACTCTCATGGCATCAAATATATGTATGAACATATCATAAAAGCCTATTCTAAAAATAATTTAAAGTGAAGGTGATCTAAAACATGGGACATACAGCTTGCCATCAGTACAACACTCGCAATAATAAAAAAATGATGGAAATGATCATCAGGCTCACATCAAAAGACTCGAACTCATGTATAAAGAGTCCTAAGAGCAGTCACTTTGTAAGAACGAGGAACTGCAAGCTTAGATTGCCGAGCTAACCATGCTGCTATCCAATGCATTAAAAGAAAAAGAGTAAACAAGTATAGTCACAGAGGGAAAAGATCCGGCCAATCTCAAAAGCAATCTGAATAGTGGTACTGAGGCCACAAATGCTGAGGAAAAAGCACTACATGGGCAGCATCCTTTGATGGCAAATATCTCACCAACTCAGCCATTCATTTACATCAATCCTATGACAACATCCCACTTAATTCAAGGATTTCAAGGTGCAGGCTCTTCACCGGTAAAGCCTATAGTCCCGGACCTCGATGAGCAAATGGAGCAAGAGAAAACAAAAAGGCCCTCAAAAAATGATAAGGATTTAGACAAGTATGACTCACTAGAGAAGCGTATTCGAGCTGTGGAAAGAAGTAACAAGTTTGAATCGTAGATGCAAAATCATTATGGCTGGTTTCAAGTCTTATTATCCTGCCTAAGTTCAAGGTGCCTGATTTTGAAAAATAAAATGGGCCTACCGACCCACCCTACTACCTATCTTTGCATATACTATCGTAAGATGGTAGGGCACAAAGAAAATAAAAAGCTATTGATCCATTGTTTCTAGGATAGTTTGACAGGAGTAGCTCATCGGTTGTACATAGGACTAGATCCTGTAATAATTCAAACATAGGCAGATCTGGCATACGTATTTCTTGAATAGTATAAGAATGTGTCTGATTGGGTTTTGGATCGCCTCTCTTTCGTGAACATGTAGAAGAAATCTTCCAAGAGCTTTAGACAGTATGCTCAAAGATGAAGAGAGGAGGTTGCTTAAGTTCATCCTCCTCTGACAGAAAAAGAAATGACAGTTATATTTGTTGGCACCTTATGAGCTCCTTACTGCAACAGTCTGGTAGAAAGTGCCATGAAAAATTTTATCTGTATGGTTATATTGGGTGAAATGATTTAGAATGTTATCAAAAGCGGTAGGATATCCATTGGGGAGACATCTGGATCAGTCAAGAAGACAATAAGTAAGGGTAAGGAGAAGGAGGTGAATGTTGTCGGCAAAAATTATGTTAGGTTTAATCAAAATTTGCATCCAGCACAGCCTATGTACCTCCCAAGCATGTTGAATACAAGTCTTACTCCTTATTCATCAGCATCGTAACCAGCCCATATTACTAGGTTTGCTCTTACAATGAGCTTTGTACTGAATCCCATTCAAAATGCGACCCAGAATGCACCACCTTGCAATATGCATAATGCAAGAGCTTTGAATAACCAACAAGCAAGCTGAGAAAGGAAGCACTTTGAACCACTCCCTTATTCTAATAAAGAGATTTACTCTTGCTTATTGATAGGTAAACTAGTGGCCCCAATATTCACTAACCCAAGATCACTACCGTAACCCGGATGGTATGATAAGAACGCTTATTGTGAATACCACATTGGAACGTCAGGCCATTCCATTGAGAACTGCACTTCATTTAAAAAAAAGTGTAGGGTTTACTAAAAAAAAGTGATCAAGATCGAGTAGGGTCCTGGACCCAATATTGGGGCCAATCTACTCCCTAATCATGCCGAATCAAAAGTGAATGCGATAATTGATGAGAAAGGTTATTAGGTCAAAAGAAGCATTGGAGAAGTCAAAACCCTGATGAGCAAAGTCTGGCAACCTTTCATGAAAGCTAAAATAGTTACAGATGATAAAAATATCGTTGAAACATCATGCTACCATTGCAGCTGAGAACATGATTTGCAAAATGGTCCAAGGGATGATGAATCGATTCAAGATCGAGTTCTACAAAGAGTGGGATAGAAACGATGACCCATTTATTAATGCCATTGATGAGGAGAGACTTGATGATCAGATCTCAAGCTGTCTATCTCTTAGGAGCATGAAAAGAGATCTAATGAAAGGTTTAGGTAGTATGCTGCAAGATGGATGGAGGAGGCTGCCTATATTCATCCCTTACTAACAGAAAAAGAGATGACTATTAGATTCATTAGCATGTTACAAGCCCCTTCTTATGAAAGTGTAGTGAAAAGCTTCCCGAAGAGCTTCATGGATGTGATCATACTCTGTGGGATGATCAATAAAGCCATGAAAAATGGATCAGGTAGAACAAATATCTGCAAAGACAAAGAGAAAAGAAAAATGAAGGCCAGTTAGGAATCAAAGTTTGATACTGAAGCTAGTTCGTCTCAAACTCATGCTGAGTTGACCTAAAAAGAATGGTCATGAAAGGAAACTACAAGATTGTAGAGAACATAGAAAAAGTTAGAATGCTAATGAATTCGATTTGGAAAATCCTGGTTCAAGCTAAGCTACTTAATACAATCGAGAAGACAAAGGAAATAATTGATGACTTTTATGATTTCCATACTGTTTATGGCCATACTCTTCAAACATGCAAAAAGTTTTACACTATGGCTCAAAGGATGATGAACGAGGGTAGCATTGAATTCTATGACAAAAAGTAACCCACACATTGAGTTTACAAATGCAACACTGTCTGTCAACACTATAGAAGAAAAAGGTAATCCTCCTTACGGGGTTGGAAAGCCATTGATCCTGTACGAAAATCAACCGAGAACCAAAGCCACCCCTGTCCAGCCCATACCAAGGATGATCATTCAACTTCCATCTCCTGTCCCTTATAAGGGCGATAAGGCAGTTCCTTGGAACTATGAAAATAAAACCTTAATCATCGAGGAATCTTGTTAGCAAGCAGCGAGCGTGGACTTTTTAGGAGTGAGTCACTTAACTCAGAATGGCAGATGTTATGGCCCAGCAGCATCAAGAAGTGAAACTCAATAAAAGACTACTAGTCTTGTTCCTTAAGCACTAAAATCTGCAATAGAAAACTTAGATTCGTCGGCCTTCAAAGAGCTAGTGAATAAGAAAGAAGCAATAAAATTCTTTAAGTTTATCAAACACAATGAATACAGCATCATCGATCAATTCAACAAGGCACTCGCCTAGATATTTGTGTTGTCACTATTGTTGAATTCTGAAGCTCATAAGAATGCCCTTCTTAAAGTTTTAAATGAGGCTTATGTCCTTCCTAACATTTCTATAGGTCAGTTAGATCACTTAGTGAGCAACATCACTACCGATAATTACATATCTTTCAACGATGGTGAAATCCAACTCGGAGGGAAAGAAAACTACAAAGCCCTTTATATCACCACGTATTGTAAAGGCACTATGTTGCCCAAAGTGCTCATCGATTATAGGTTAGCTTTAAATGTAGTGCCCATGTTATGCTTGAACAAGCTCCCTATCGATGCATCTCATATCCAAAATAGTCATACGATTGTGCAAGCGTTCGACGGAACTTGCTAAAACATTGTAGGGAACATTAGCATTCCAACCTAAATCGGCCCATGTACTTATGAAGTTAACTTCCTTGTGATGGACATTGCTCTATTATATAATTGCCTATTGGGAAGGCCTTGGATTCATTCTGCTGGGGCAGTACCATCATTTTTGCACAAAAAATTGAAATTTATCATTAAGAATAATGTTGTCAGCATAGGAAGAGAAGAGGATATCATTGCTGCTACCTCAATTGATGCCCCATATGTCAATCCTGATAAAGATATCCCAGAATCTTTTTTCCAATCCTTTGAGTTTGTCAATGCTACTTATCTTAAGGAAGGGTTGCCAATAGTTTAGCCTTATCTATCAGAAAGTACTCATATGGGTTTGAAGTTGACTATCAATAAAAGTGCCTAAGCTGGAAAGGGACTCAAAAAATGCCTTCAAGGAGTTGCTAAAGCCTTGAAAGTGGTCAACCAAATCGATAAAAGAGGGAATCCCAATGCACAGCAGAAAAGAAAGCAAGCTTAGAATAACCATGAGAAGATAGTGGCTTATTTTTCAAGATGAGACATGAAGGATGAGCCAATGATATTCCATCACTTTGGGAAAGTTTTCACCAAGAGGGACATGTAAATACTAGCTTCACTAGCATTGTGCTCATTTTGAACAAAGCATTTGATAATGTCTCCATCAATACAATTAACAAGTCAAAGATGTCAACTACAAGTTCAGAAATTGGTTTATGCCCTTTAAGGTTTATTTTAAGTGTTTGGACTGAGATTGAGATTCCTGTACTATTCAAGTATATTTCAAAGTAATGCTATGAACCAAACCTACATGCTCTCGCTTAAAAGCATTGTAGGATCCTTTGTATAGGCAGCTTTTATTAAGTATTATCAATGAAAATGACTCAGCATTATGTATTCATTCTTTGTGTTCATACTTCTTGCCAACCTTAGACTTTTCTTTACATATTTTCCACCCATATTGTTCCTTTCCATATTTTCAGGTACCTCTATGAAAGTGACATGAATGTTCATACTAAAACTTTAAAAATTGACTTCGAGCGACGGATCTGTGCCATTGAGGTCAAGTCTAAAGGGGACCCTAAAGAGAACCCCATACCCTTAGACCTATTGAGACTAGTTGAACAAGAAGAAAAAAAAATATTACTTCATAAAGAACCCACCAAAATCGTAAACCTTGAAACAGTAGAAGACCCAAAAGAAGTCAAAATAAAAACCTCTATAAAGCCATCAACTCGAGGTCTCCTTCAAAAATATTGAGATGTGTTTGGCTAGTCCTATCAAGACATGCTTGGATTAGATACCAATATTATGGTTCATAAACTTCCCCTTAAACCAGAGCATAAGCCCATACAACAAAGGCTTAAAAGGATGATACTTGAAATGCTTCTGAAGATCAAAGAAGAAATGAAAAAGTAATTTGACGCAGGATTTCTCGAGGTAGCCAAATATCCTGAATGGTTAGCCAATATAGTCTTAATTCTTAAGAAGGACAATAAAGTGCGAATGTGTATAGACTACAGGGACCTAAATCGAGCTAGTCCTAAGGATGATTTTCCCTTGCCTCATAATTGATACCTTAATAGACAACACTGCAAAAAATGCACTATTTTCCTTCATGGATGGTTTTTCAGGCTATAACCAAATCAAAATGGCTAATGAATACATGGAAAAGACCACCTTCGTAATCATATGGGGTAGTTTTTACTACAAATTGATGCCCTTCGGGCTAAAAAATGCTAGGTAACCTACCAAAGGGCAATGCTAACATTGTTCCATGATCTCATGCATAAGGAAATTTAGGTCTATGTGGATGATATGATAGCCAAGTTCCTAAAAGAGAGCGAACATGTGGCCCATTTATGAAAACTCTTCAAAAGGCTTCACAAATACCAGCTTAAGCTAAATCCTGCCAAATGCACATTCAGTGCCACATTCGATAAACTATTGGGTTTCATTATGAGCGAAAAAGGAATAGAGGTTGATCCTGACAAGGTCAAGGCCATTCAAAATTTGTCACCACCTCAAACTTAAAAAGAAGTGAGAAGCTTCTTGGGAAGGTTGAACTACATAGCTCGATTCATATCTCAGTTGATAGACAAATATGATCCAATCTTTTGGCTAATCCGAAAACAAAATCTTAGAGAATGGAATGAAGAATGTCAAGAAGCTTTTGGTAAGTTTAAACATTATCTTTTGAACCTTCCTATACTTGTGCCACCAGTGCTCGATCAACCGTTAATCCTGTATCTATCAGTTTTTGACAAGTTAATGGGTTATGTATTAGGGCAACATGATGAATAAGGAAAGAAGGGACAAGCTATCTATTACCTGAGCAAGAAGTTTACAAAATATGAAAATAATTATTCATTCATAAAGAAGCCATGTTATGCTTTTGCCTGGACAGCTTAGAGGTTAAGGCAATACATGTTGTACCATACCATATGGCTAGTTGCCAAGCTTGATCCCATCAGGTATTTGTGCGAAGCTCCCGC
This sequence comes from Adansonia grandidieri, assembly GCA_038382065.1. Lineage (NCBI taxonomy): Eukaryota > Viridiplantae > Streptophyta > Magnoliopsida > Malvales > Malvaceae > Adansonia > Adansonia grandidieri. Next base: position 2,667 of record JBBYHK010007216.1, on the reverse strand, counting down.
CTTGTCTGAGAGGTTAGCCAGATGGCAAGTTATGCTTTCTGAGTACAATATCGCATATGTAAACTAGAAAGCCATTAAAAGTAGTGCGATAGCATATTTTTAGCATGTCGAGCCATAGATGACTACTAGCCTTTAGACTTAGAATTCTCTGATGAAGACTTAATGTGCATATTTGAGGTAGAAAACCCTGTCAAGTCTGGGTTGTCATGGAAAATGTTCTTCGATAGAGCTTCAAATGCACTACAGCATGGAATTAGGGCAATTCTGATCTTGCTTGAGGGAAACCATTACCCTTTCACAGCCAAATTGAACTTTGATTGCACCAACAACATAGTTGAATATGAGGCCTGCATCATGGGACTCCAAGTAACCGTTGAAAAGGGTATTCAAACACTGCAAGTGTTTGGAGATTCAGCCCTCATCATTTACCAATTGTGAAGAGAATGGCAAACACGTGATGCTAAATTGGTCTACTATAGGAATCTAATATCAAAACTTAAGAAAAAGTTTGATGATATTAGCTTTCAACATCTACCCTGAGAAGAGAACCAAATTGCTGACACCTTGGCCATTTTATCGTCCATGTTCAAAGTGACTTGAGAATCATGTATCGTTCCTATTCAAATGAGTATCTATACAGCCCTGGCGCATTGTTAGAATGTTGAAAAAAAGAAAGACGGTCTACCATGGTATCATGACATCCTTCAGTACATCAAGAATCAACAATACCTAAAAGACGCCACCAAAATTGATAAGAAAACCATTCGACAATTAACTGTGAGCTTTATTTTGGATGGTGGGATTCTGTATAAAAAAGGTTGGGATCAGGTGCTACTCCAATACATGGATGCCTCCGAAGCCAAAAGAATACTTGAAGAAAATCATGAAGGATTTTTGGTACACATGCTAATGGACACCGAATGGCAAGACAAGTCATGCAATCAGGTTACTATTAGTTGACTCTAAAAAAGGATTGCATTAAATATGTTCGAATCTGTCATAAGTGCCAAATCTATGCTGACAAAATCCATGTCCCACCAACACCCTTACATGTTATGACAGCTCTATGGCCTTTTTCTATATAAGGCATGGGCATGATTGGACCAATTACCCCTAAGGCTTCTAATGGGCATCGCTTCAGTTTGGTCACAATCAATTATTTCACCAAGTGGGTAGAGGTAGCTTCTTATGCCAATGTCACTAGATCTATCGTGTACAAGTTTGTGAAACAGGATATCATCTATAGATATGGTCTTTCCAAACAAATCATTACTGATAATGCATGAAACCTGAAAAATAAAATGATGCAAATGGTCTGCTTTTAGTTCAAGATTCAACATCAAAACTCTATCCCATACAGCTCAAAAATGAATGGGGTAGTTGATGCAGCTAGCAAAAATATCAAGAAGATAGTTGAAAAGATGCCTGAGATGTACAAAGATTAGCATGAGAATTTCCTTTTGCCTTACATGCCTATCGCACAGTAATATGAACTTCCACGTGTGCCACCTCATTCTCTTTGGTCTATGGCATGGAGGTTGTCTTGCCAATTAAAGTTGAAATCCCTTCACTTAGAGTCCTAACGGAATCCTAATTTGAAGAAGCTGAATGGGTTAAGAGCCGATATAAGCAATTCAATCTCATTGAAGAGAAAAGAATTAAGGCCATTTGTCATAGGCAGTTGTATCAAAAGCGGATGATGAGGGCCCATAAGAAAAAGGTTTGTCTTTACTAATTTCAAAAAAATGATTTAGTATTCAAACAAATTCTCTCAATCCATAAGATGTTCGCAAAAAATGGACTCCAAATTGGGAAAGACCATACATGGTGAAACGTGTATTCTTTGAAGGAGCCCTAATATTAACCGAAATGGATGACAGCGACCTTTTTAACCTTGTGAACTCTGATTCTGTTAAGAAAGTTTATGCTTAAAAGGATTTTAGGATGAAAACCCGAAAGGGCTTCCTATTTCTCTTTTTCTTTCCATTCTCTAAAAAAATGAACATAAAAAAAAATAAAAAAAAACAAAAAAAAAAGAAGAAAAAGAGAAAACTAGCTTAAGTTAAAAACTCGAAAGGGCAGCTTAAATAACCATACCCTGTTCCCTATATTCACCACTCTGGTCAAACCAAGTCATAACCTAATCCATTTGTTTTGTGCTGACTAAACCCTACCAAACCTCATCCACATACACTTGACAAATGGAAACTGCCAAACTTTGAGGCCTCGATTCCACCATGGGGCAATCTAAGGGATTTTCTTATGAGCCAACTAACACTAAAAAGATCAACTGATTGAAAAAAATCTCCTAAAGCACTCAGTAGAGAATTCATGTCATTAGTATTAGAGCCAATCAACTAGAAAGACTTTTTTTTTTTATCTTTTTTGTATTTCAAAACCTTCCATAATCTTATAAGTTTATCACAACTTAGACCCTCTTTCTTTGAATAAAAGAGTACTTGATTTCTTGTAAAATCTTTTTGTAGCACTATATTTCATGTTGCATCATGTTTACCATTTAATTGATAATGCTTGATAAACAAACAAAACTAATAATAGGATTTCGTAGCATTACATTAAAAGATAGAAATTTGCAAGAACTTTGTTTCATGTTTAAATACCAAGAATGAACTCTTGGGGCCATAACTAGTCTTGCTTTAGGACCCC
>JBBYHK010007195.1:0-11937 GCA_038382065.1 Adansonia grandidieri | reverse complement strand
AAAAGCTTTTCTTGCAAATCCAAAGCATCAATATCATGTATCCCAATAAGGAGAACATGATTGTAGTGCCTATAACAAAAAGAATAGAGATTATTATGAGTATCCAAATTTATCTCATTTCATAGGTGAATATTAATTATAAGGAAAATAGTGAAAAGCAAAGCTTTTCTTGCAAATTCAAAGCATCAGGATTGCGTATCCCAATGAGGAGAAGATGATTGTAGTGCCCTTAACAAAGAGAATTATCTCATTTCATGGATAAACACTAATTACAGGGAAAATGGTGGAAGAAAAAGAATTTGCTGCAAAGCTAAAGCTCTAATATCATGTATCCCAATGTGGAGAACATGATTGTGGTGCCAATAACAAAAAAATGAAGATTATTACGAGTATACAAGTTAGCCTCATAACATTAATTATATGGAAAACGGTGGAAAGAAAAGCCTTTCTTGCAAATCCAAAGCATCAAGATTGTGTATCCCAATATGGAGAACATGACTGTGTGCCAATAACAAAAAGAATAGAGATTATTATGAGTATCCAAGTTTATCTTAATTCATGAAAGAACTTTGATTATAAGAAAAATGGTGGAAACAAAAGCTTCTCCTGCAAAACCAAAGCCTCAATATTGTGTATTCCAATAAGGAGAACATGATTGTAGTCCTATGGCAAAAAGAAAGGAGATTATTGCGAGTATTCAAGATTGTCTTATTCACAGGTGAACATTAGTTACAAGGAAAATGGTGGAAAGAAAAGCTTTTATTGCAAATTCAAAGCATCAATATAGTGTATCCCAGCATGGAGAACATGATTGTAGTGCCAATAACAAAAAGAATAAAGATTATTACGAGTACCCAAGATTGTCTTATTCACGGTGAACGTTAGCTACAAGGAATATGGTGGAAAGAAAAGCTTTTATTGCAAATCCAAGGCAAGAATATCGAGTATTCCAATGAGGAGAACATCATTGCAGTGCCCATAACAAAAAGAAGGGAGATTATTATAAGTATCCAAGTTTATCTCATTTCATGGATTAACATTAATTATAAGCAAAATGGTGGAAAGCAAAGCTTTTCTTGCAAGTCCAAACCACCAAAATCACATATCCTAATGTGGGCAACATGATTGCAGTGCTAATAACAAAAAAAATGGAGATTATTTACGAGTATCCATGTTTGTCTCATTTCATGGATGAACTTAGATTATAAGGAAAATAGTGGGAAGAAAAGCTTTTCTTGCAAATCAAAAACTTCAATATCGTGTATCCCAATGAGGAGAACATGATTGTAGTGCCCATAACAAAAGGAATGGAGATTATTACGAGTATCCAAGTTTGTCTCATTTCACGAATGAACAATGATTATAAGAAAAATGGTGGAAAGAAAAGCTTTTCTTGCAAATCCTATGCATCAAGATTATGAATCCCAATGTAGAGAACATGCCCATAACAAAAAGAATGGAGATTATTATGAGTATCCCTGTTTGTCTTATTTCACGGATGAACTTTGATTATAAGGAAAATGGTGAAAAGAAAAGCTTTTCTTGTAAATAAAAAATATCAATATCGTGTATCCCAATGAGGAGAACGTGATTGTAGTGCCCATAAAAAAAGAATGGAGATTATCATGAGTATCCAAGTTTATCTCATTTCACGAATGAACAATAATTATAAGAAAAATGATGAAAAAAAAAGCTTTTCTTGTAAATCCTAACCATCAAGATTGTCAATCCCAATGTAGAGAACATGATTGTAGTGCCCATAACAAAAAGAATGGAGATTATTACGAGTATCCAAGACTGTCTCATTTCACAAATGAACGTTAATTATAGGGAAAATGGTGGAAAGAAAAGCTTTTCTTACAAATCCAAAGCTTTAATATCATGTATCCTAATGAAGAGAACATGATTATGGTGCCCATAACAAAAAGAGTGGAGGTTATTATGAGTATCAAAGTTTGTCTCATTTCGCGGATGAACTTTGATTATAAGGAAAATGGTGGAAAGAAAAGCTTTTCTTGCAAATCAAAAGCCTCACTATCGTGTATCCTACTGAGGAGAACATGATTGTAGTACAATAACATAAAGAATGGAGATTTTTACGAGTATCCAAGATTGTATGATTCATAGGTGAACATTAGTGACAACGAAAATGGTGGAAAGAAAAGCTTTTATTGCAAATCCAAAGCATAATATCATGTATCCCAATGTGGAGAACATGATTGTAATGCCAATTATAAAAGGAATGGAGGTTATTACAAGCATACAAGATTGTCTCATTCATAGGTGAATGTTAGTTACAGGGAAAATGGTGGTGAGAAAAGCTTTTCTTGCAAATCCAAAGCATCAAGATCGTGTATCCCAATGTGGAGAACATGATTGTAGTGCCAATAACAAAAAGAATGGAGATTACTAGAAGCATCCAAGTTTGTCTCATTTCATTAATGAACTTTGATTATAAGGAAAATGGCAGAAACAAAAACTTTTCTTGCAAATCCAAAGCATTAAGATCGTGTATCCCAATGTGGAGAATATGATTGTAGTGCCAATAACAAAAAGAATGGAGACTTTTACGAGCATCCAATTTTGTCTCATTTCATGAATGAACTTTGCTTATAAGGAAAATGGTGAAAACAAAAGCTTTTCTTGCAAATTCAAAGCATCAAGATCGTGTATCCCAATGTGGAGAACATGATTGTAGTGCCAACAACAAAAAGAATGGAGATTGTTATGAACATCCAAGTTTGTCTCATTTCATGAATGAACTTTGATTATAGGAAAAATGGTGGAAACAAAAGCTTTTCTTGCAAATCCAAAGCATCAAGATCGTGTATCCTAATGTGGAGAGCATGATTATAGTGCTAATAACCAAAAGAATGGAGATTATTACGAGCATCCAAGTTTGTCTCATTTCATGATTGAACTTTGATTATAAGGAAAATGGTGGAAACAAAAGCTTTTCTTGCAAATCCAAAGCATCAAGATTATGTATCCCAATGTGGAAAATATGATTGCAGTGCCAATAACAAAAAGAATGCATATTATTACGAGCATCCAAGTTTGTCTCATTTTGTGAATGAACTTTGACTATAAGGAAAATGGTGGAAGCAAAAGCTTTTCTTGCAAATCCAAAGCCTTAATACCGTACATCCTAATGTGGAGAACATGATTGTACTCCCATGAAAAAAAGAATAGAGATTGTTACGACTATCCAAGATTGTCTCATTCACGAGTAAACATTAGTTACATCAAAAATGGTGGAAAAAAGTTTTTATTCCAAATCTAAAGCATCAATATCATGTATCCTAATATGGAGAACGTGATTGTAGTTCCAATAACCAAAAGAATGGAGATTATTACGAGTATCTAAGATTGTCACATTTACGGGTGAATGTTAGTTGCAAGGAAAATGGTGGAACGAAAGACTATTCTTGCAAATCCAATGTATCAAGATCATGCATCCCAATGTAGTGAAGATGATTGTGAATGGAGATTATTACAAGCATCCAAGTTTGTCTCATTTCATGAATGAAGTTTGATTATAAGGAAAATGGTGGACAAAAAAGCTTTTCTTGCAAATCCAAAGCCTTAATATCGTATATCCTAATAAGAAGAATATGATTGCAGTCCCATAGCAAAGAGAATAGAGATTATTACGAGTATTCAAGATTGTCTTATTCATGGGTGAACGTTAGTTACAAGGAAAATGGTAGAAAGAAAAGCTTTTATTGCAAATATAAAGCATCAATATTGTGTATCCCAATGTGGAGAATATGACTGTAGTGCCAATAAGAAAAAGAATGGAGATTATTATGAGCATCCAAGTTTGTCTCATTTCACAGATGAACATTAATTATAAGGGAAATGGATGAAAGAAAAGCTTTTCTTGCAAATCCAAAGCATCAAGATCATGTATCCCAATATGGAGAACATGATTGTAGTGCCAATCGCAAAAAGAATGGAGATTATTACGAGTATCTGACTTTCTCTCATTTCATGAATGAACTTTGATTATAAGGAAAATGGTGGAAACAAAAACTTTTCTTGCCAATCCAAAGCCTCAATATCATGTATCCTACTGAGGAGAACGTGATTGTAGTCCCATAACAAAAAGAATGGACATTATTACGAGTATCCAAGATTATCTCATTCATAGGTGAACATTAGTTACAAGGAAAATGGTGGAAAAAAAAGCTTTTATTGCAAATCTAAAGCGTCGATATCATGTATCCTAATGTGGAGAACATGATTGTAGTGCCAATAACAAAAAGAATAGGGATTATTACGAGTATCCAAGATTGTCGTATTCATTGGCGAACATTAGTTACAAGGAAAATGGTGGAAAAAAAGCTATTCTTGCAAATCCAAAGTATCACGATCGTGTATCCCAATGTGGAGAACATGATTGTAGAGCCAATAACAAAAAGAATGGAGATTATTACGAGCATCCAAGTTTGTCTCATTTCATGAATGAAACTTTGATTATAAGGAAAATGGTGGAAACAAAAGCTTTTCTTGCAAATCTAAAGCCTTAATATCGTGTATCCTAATGAAGAGAACATGATTGTAGTCCCATAACAAAAGGAATGGAGATTATTATGAGTATCCAAGTTTGTCTCATTTCACAGAAAAACACTAATTATAAGGAAAACAGTGGAAAGAAACGCTTTTCTTCCAAATCCAAAGCATCAAGATCATGTATCCATGTAGGGAACATGATTGTAGTGCCAATAACAAAAAGAATAGGGATTGTTATAAGTATCCAGGTTTGTCTCATTTCATGAACGAACTTTCATTATAAGGAAAATGGTGGAAACAAAAGCTTTTCTTGCAAATCCAAAGCATCAAGATCATGTATCCCAAAGTAGAGAACATTATTGATGTGCCACTAACAAAAAAGAATGGAGATTTTTACGAGCATCCAGGTTTGTCTTATTTCATGAATGAACTTTGATTAAAAGGAAAATGGCGGAAACAAAAGCTTTTCTTGCAAATCGAAGGCATCAAGATCGTGTATCCCAATGTGAAGAACATGATTGTAGTGCCAATAACAAAAAGAATGGAGATTATTGCAAGCATCCAAGTTTGTCTCATTTCATGAATGAACTTTGATTATAAGGAAAATGGTGGAAACAATAGCTTTTCTTGCAAATTCAAAGCCTTAATATCGTATATCCTAATGTGAAAAACATGATTGTAGTCCCACGACAAAAAGAATAGAGATTATTACGAGTATCCAAGATAGTCTCATTCATGGGTGAACGTTAGTTACATGGAAAATGGTGGAAAGAAAAGCTTTTATTCCAAATCTAAAGTGCCAATATCGTATATCCTAATGTGGAGAATATAATTGTAGATGCCAATAACAAAAAGAATGGACATTATTACGAGTATCCAAGATTGTTGCATTCACTAGCGAACGTTAGTTACAAGGAAAATGGTGGAAAAAAAAGCTATTTTTGCAAGTCCAAAGTATCAAGATTGTGTATCCCAATGTGGAGAACATGATTGTATTGCCAATAACAAAAAGAATGAAGATTACTACAAGCATCCAAGTTTGTCTTATTTCATGAATGAACTTTGATTACAAGGAAAATGGTGGAAACAAAAGCTTTTCTTGCAAATCCAAAGCCTTAATATCATGTATGCTAATGAGGAGAACATGATTGTAGTCCCATAACAAAAAGATTGGAGATGAACATTAATTATAAGGAAAATGGTGGAAAGAAAAGCTTTTCTTGCAAATCCAAAGCATCAAGATCATGTATCCCAATGTAGAGAACATGATTGTAGTGCCAATTACAAAAAGAATAGGGATTGTTATGAGTATCCAAGTTTGTCTCATTTCATGAATGAACTTTGATTGTAAGGAAAATGGTAGAAACAAAAGCTTTTCTTGCAAATCCAAAGCCTTAACATCGTGAATCCAAATGAAGAGAACATGATTATAAACCCATAACAAAAAGAATGGAGATTATCACGAGTATCCAAGTTTGACTCATTTCACCGATGAACACTAATTATAAGGAAAATAGTGGATAGCAAAGCTTTTCTTGCAAATCTAAAGCACCAGGATCACGTATCCCAATGTGGAGACATAATTACAATGCCAATAGTAGAAAGAATGGAGGTTATGACAAGTATCGATCTTTGTCTTATTTCACTAATGAACTTTGATCATAAGGAAAATGGTGGAAAAAAAAGCTTTTCTTTAAATCAAAAGCATCAATATCATGTGTCCCAATGAGGAGAACATGATTGTAGTGCCCATAACAAAAAGAACAGACATTATTACGAGTATCCAAGTTTGTCTCATTTCATGAATGACCAACAATTATAAGAAAAATGGTGCAAAGAAAAGCTTTTGTTGAAATCCAAATCATCAAGATCATCTATCCTAATCTGGAGAACATGATTTCAGGGCCCATAACAAAAAGAATGGAGATTATTATGAGTATCCAAGATTGTTTCATTTAGCAGATGAACGTTAATTATAGGGAAAATGGTGGAAAAAAAGCTTTTCTTGCAAATCCAAGGCCTCAATGTTATGTATCCCAATGAGGAGAACATGATTGTGGTGTGCATAACAAAAAAAATGGAAATTATTATGAGTATCCAGGTTTGTCTTATTTTATGGATGAACTTTGATTATAAGGAAAATGGTGGAAAGAAAAGCTTTTCTTGCAAATCAGAAGCTTCAATATTGTGTATCCCAATGAGGAGAACAAGAATGTAGTGCCCATAACAAAAAGAATGAAGATTATTATGAGCATCCAAGTTTGTCTCATTTCATGAATGAACCTTGATTGCAAGGAAAATGGTGGAAACAAAAGCTTTTCTTGCAAGTCCAAAGCCTTAATATCATGAATCCTAATAAGGAGAACATGATTGTAGACCCATAACAAAAAGAATGGAGATTATCATGAGTATCCAAGTTTATCTCATTTCACGGATGAACACTAATTACAAGGAAAATAGGGGAAAGCAAAGCTTTTCTTGCAAATCTAAAGCACCAAGATTGCGTATCCCAATGTGGGGACATAACTGCAGTGCCAATAACAAAAAGAATGGAGGTTAAGTATCCATGTTTGTCTCATTTCATCGATGAACTTTGATTACATGGGAAATGGTTGAAAAAAAAGCTTTTCTTATAAATCAAAAACATTAATATCATGTATCCGAATGAGGAGAATGTGATTGTAGTGCCCATAACAAAAAGAATAGAGATTATTAGGAGTATCCAAGTTTGTCTTATTTCATGAATGAACAATAATTTTGGGAAAATGGTGGAAAGAAAAGCTTTTCTTGAAATCCAAAGCACCAAGATTGTGTATCCCAATGTGGAGAACATGATTGTAGTGCCCATAATAAAAAAAATGGAGATTATTATGAGTATCTCAGATTGTCTCATTTAGCAGATGAACGTTAATTACAGGGAAAATGGTGGCAAAACAAGCTTTTCTTGCAAATCCAAGGCTTCAATATCGTGTATCCCAATAAGGAGAGCATGATTGTGGTGCCTATAGCAAAAAAATGGAGATTATTACGAGTATCCAGGTTTGTCTCATTTCACAGATGATCTTTGATTATAAGGAAAATGGTGGAAAGAAACACTTTTCTTATAAATCAAAAGCTTCAATATCGTGTATCCCATTGAGGAAAACATGAATGTAGTGCCCATAACAAAAAGAATAGAGATTATTACGAGTATCCAAGTTTGTCTCATTTAATGGATGAACATTAATTATAAGGAAAATGGTGGAAACAAAAGTTTTTCTTGCAAATCCAAAGCATTAATATCGCGTATCCTAATGAGGAGCACATTATTATTGTCCCATAACAAAAATGGAGATTATTATAAGTATGCAAGTTTGTTTCATTTTACAGATAAACATTAATTATATGGAAAATGGTGGAAAATGCTTTTCTTGCAAATCGAAAGCATCAAGATCGTGTATCCCAATGTAGAGAACATGACTGTAGTGCCAAGTACAAAAGAATGGGGATTGTTATGAGTATCCAAGCTTGTCTCATTTCATGAATGAACTTTGATTGTAAGGAAAATGGTGGAAACAAAAGCTTTTCTTGCAAATCCAAAGCCTTAATATAGTGAATCCAAATGAGAAGAACATGATTGTAGACCCATAACAAAAAGAATGGAGATTATCAAGAGTATCCAAGTTTGTCTGATTTCATGGATGAACACTAATTATACGAAAAATAGTGGATAGCAAAGCTTTTCTTGCAAATCTAAAGCACCAAGATTGCGTATCCCAATGTAGGGACATAATTGCAATGCCAATAGCAGAAAGAATGGAGGTTATGACGAGTATCGATGTTTGTCTAATTTCACTAATGAACTTTGATCATAAGGAAAATGGTGGAAAGAAAATCTTTTCTTGTCAATCAGAAGCATCAATATCATGTATCCTAATAAGGAGAACATGATTATAATGCCCATAACAAAAAGAACGAATATTATTACCAGTATCCAAGTTTGTCTTATTTCATGAAAGACCGATAATTATAAGAAAAATGGTGCTAAGAAAAGCTTTTGTTGAAATCCAAAGCATCAAGATCGTTTATTCCAATGTGGAGAATATGATTGTAGACACATAACAAAAATAATCGAACTTATCACGAGTATCCAAGTTTGTCTCATTTCACATATGAACACTAATTGTAATGAAAATTATGGAAAACAAAGCTTTTCCTGCAAAGTTAAAGCACCAAGATCACGTATCCTAATGTGGGAACTTAACTGTAGTGCCAATAACAAAAGGAATGGAGGTTATGATGAGTATCCATGTTTGTCTCATTTCACTGATGAACTTTGATTACAAGGAAAATGGTGCTAAGAAAAGCTTTTCTTCTAAATCAGAAGCATCAATATCATGTATCTCAATTAGGAGAACATGATTGTAGTGCCCATAACAAAAAGAATGAAGATTATTACGAGTATCAAAGTTTGTCTTATTTCATGAATGAATATAATTATAAGAAAAATGGTGGAAAGAAAGCTTTTCTTAAAATCCAAAGCACTCAGATCATGTATCCCAATGTGGAGAACATGATTGTAGTGCCCATAACAAAAAGAATGAAGATTATTATGAGTATCAAGATTGTCTCATTTAGCAGATGAACGTTAATTATAGGGAAAATGGTAGCAAAAAAAGCTTTTCTAACAAATCAAAGGCTTCAATATCGTGCATCCCAATGAGGAGAGCATAATTATGGTGCCTATAGCAAAAGGAATGGAGATAATTACGAGTATCTAGGTTTGTCTCATTTCACAGATGATCTTTGATTATAAGGAAAATGGTGGAAAGAAAAGCTTTTCTTGCAAATCCAAAGCCTCAATATTGTGTATCCCAATGTGGAAAACAAGAATGCACTGTCCATAACAAAAAGAATGAAGATTATTACGAGCATCCATGTTTGTCTCATTTCATGAATGAACTTTGATTGCAAGGAAAATGGTGGAAACAAAAGCTTTTCTTGCAAATCCAAAGCCGTAATATCGTGAATCCTAATGAGGAGAACTCGATTGTAGACCCATAACAAAAAGAATGGAGATTATCAAGAGTATCCAAGTTTGTCTCATTTCATGGATGAACACTAATTATAAGGAAAACAGTGGAAAGCAAAGCTTTTCTTGCAAATCTAAAGCACCAAGATCGCGTATCCCAATGTGGGGACATAATTGCAGTGCCAATAACAAAAAGAATGGAGGTTATGACGAGTATCCATGTTTGTCTCATTTCACTAACGAACTTTATCTATAAAGAAAATGGTTAAAAGAAAAGCTTTTCTTGTAAACCAAAAGCGTCAATATCATGTATCCCAATGAGGAGAACATGATTGTAGTGCCCATAATAAAAAGAATGGAGATTATTATGAGTACCCAAGTTTGTCCCATTTTATGAATGAAAAATAATTATAAGAAAGCTGGTGGAAAGAAAAGCTTTTGTTGAAATCCAAAGCATCAAGATCATGTATCCCAATGTGGAGAACATGATTTTGGGGCCCATAACAAAAAGAATAGAGATTATTATGAGTATCCAAGATTGTCTAATTTAGCAGATGAACATTAATTACAGGGAAAATAGTGGCAGAAAAAGCTTTTCTTGTAAATCCAAAGCTTCAATATCGTGTATCCCAATGAAGAGAGCATGATTGTGGTGCCTATAGCAAAAGGAATGGAGATTATTACGAGTATCCAGGTTTGTCTCATTTCACGGATGATCTTTGATTATAAGGAAAATGGTGGAAAGAAATGCTTTTCTTACAAATCAAAAGCTTCAATATCGTGTATCCCATTGAGGAGAACATGAATGTAGTGCCCATAACAAAAAGAATAAAGACTATTATGAGTATCCAAGTTTGTCTCATTTAATGCATCAACATTAATTATAAGGAAAATGGTGGAAACAAAAGTTTTTCTTGCAAATCCAAAGCATTAATATTGCGTATCCTAATGAGGAGCACATTATTGTTGTCCCATAACAAAAAAAAATGGAGATTATTATGAGTATGCAAGTTTGTTTCATTTTACGGATAAACATTAATTATAAGGAAAATGGTGGAAAATGCTTTTCTTGCAAATCCAAAGCATCAAGATCATGTATCCCAATGTAGAGAACATGACTGTAGTGCCAATAACAAAAAGAATGGAGATTATTACTAGTATCCAAGTTTGTCTCATTTCATGAATGAACTTTGATTATAAGGAAAATAGTGGAAAGAAAAGCTTTTCTTGCAAATCAAAAGCTTTAATATTGTGTATCCCAATAAGGAGAACAAGAATGTAGTGCCCATAACAAAAAGAATGAAGATTATTACAAGCATCCAAGTTTGTCTCATTTCATGAATGAACTTTGATTGCAAGGAAAATGGTGGAAATAAAAGCTTTTCTTGCAAATCTAAAGCCTTAATATCATGAATCCTAATGAGGAGAACATGATTGTAGACCCATAACAAAAAGAATGAAGATTATCAGGAGTATCCAAGTTTGTCTCATTTCATGGATGAACACTAATTACAAGGAAAATAGTGGAAAGCAAAGCTTTTCTTGCAAATCTAAAGCACCAAGAATGCATATGCCAATGTGGGGACATAACTGCAGTGCCAATAACAAAAAGAATGGAGGTTATGACGAGTATCCATGAACTTTGATTACATGGAAAATGGTCGAAAAAAAAGCTATTCTTATAAATCAAAAGCATCAATATCATGTATCCCAATAAGGAGAACGTGATTATAGTACCCATAACAAAAAGAACGTAGATTATTACGAGTATCCAAGTTTGTCTTATTTCATGAATGAACAATAATTATAAGAAAAATGGTGGAAAGAAAAGCTTTTCTTGAAATCCAAAGCACTAAGATCGTGTATCCCAATATGGAGAACATGATTGTAGTGCCCAACACAACAGGAATGGAAATTATTATGAGTATCTCAAATTGTCTCATTTAGCAAATGAATGTTAATTACAGGGAAAATGGTGGCAGAAAAAGCTTTTCTTGCAAATCCAAGGCTTCAATATCGTGTATCCCAATGAGGAGAGCATGATTGTTGTGCCTATAGCAAAAGAAATGGAGATTATTACGAGTATCCAGGTTTGCCTCATTACACGAATGATCTTTGATTATAAGGAAAATGGTGGAAAGAAACATTTTTCTTGCAAATCAAAAGCTTCAGTGTCGTGTATCCCAATGAGGAGAACATGAATGTAGTGCCCATAACAAAAAGAATAGAGATTATTACGAGTATCCAACTTTGTCTCATTTAATGGATGAACGTTAATTATAAGGAAAATGGTGGAAACAAAAGTTTTTCTTGCAAATCCAAAGCATTAATATCGCGTATCCTAATGAGGAGCACATTATTGTTGTCCCATAACAAAAAAAAATGGAGATTATTATGAGTATGCAAGTTTG
>JBBYHK010007162.1:0-11941 GCA_038382065.1 Adansonia grandidieri | reverse complement strand
CCGAGGGGATACTCCAACCCCGCTTTTCAAAATTGTCAAGATTAAAAAAAAAAAACCCTTTTTTTGTCAAAATGATTTGTCATCCACAGGGATACTCCAACCTCGATTTTCAAAATTGTCAAGATTAAAAGAAACCTCCTTTGTCAAAATTATTTGTTACCCATGGGGATACTCCAACCCTACCTTTCGAAAGAGATACTCTAACCTTATTTTCAACTACAATTAATTATTTTCGCATCTCGGACTTCTATGAACATGTCAAACAAATCTTGTTTAATCAAAGAACCCAGATGCATCTCGAAAATTGTTAATTCAGTTATGCCCAAATAATCGATACCAATTGCGAGATAAATTTCAATAGTCCATTCCTTTCCTTTATCATTGCATTGAACGATCAATGTTATGTTACTTCATTTATTGTCTTACTAACATGATTTCTTTGTGATGATTATTTGCAATCATGTTTTCCAATCATTTCAAATAAAACTAAAGGTAATATGCCGTATGGGTATCTCTCTAGTGCCCGAAGTGGAACATCCCATTTTCAAAGTAAAATCCACAGGTCATTTTTATCAAAAATCTCTATATTCCCCATTTCTCCGGGGTGTATATAAGATTATATCTTTTTCAGTAAAACCTGGATTTGTATTTTATAAGATTCATGTATTAAAAGAGGGTTATATCAAAATAATGACAAGATAAGATAAAAATAATCGAAACCAAGATAAGACATAGCTAGTAAGGTACCGATTTTGGGCGTCACGAAAAGGTTCATACCTCATCGCGTGTAACCAACTCCTAAACCCAAACGGGGAACATTACGTAGCCACGAGATTGATGTTTTAAGTTTTGTAACTCAGAACATAGGTTTCACTAGGCATCCGATCATGCCTAGCCTGAATGATCGATGATGACTCCAAGCATTGACCATCTCGTGATAGTCATTCGACACTAATAAGATGAGCGATTCATCTTATGGTCCCTTTCACTACACCACAAGTCAAGAATCCATGCATTCTCATTCTCATCACATCTCCAAAGAAAAGTCTTACTCAAGAAGACATTTCTAAGTTAAGAAAATATTTTAAGTTGTACGCACTCATAGATCCGCAAGGATCCACCCCGAGGTACATTGCGATAGCTATGAAAGGGTAATGGTTTCCCTCAAGTGAGATAAGAATTGCCCCAATTCCAGCCTTAGTGCATTTAAAGTTTCATCAAAGTAAATTTTCCATAATGACCCATACTTAAC
Organism: Adansonia grandidieri; assembly: GCA_038382065.1. NCBI lineage: Eukaryota > Viridiplantae > Streptophyta > Magnoliopsida > Malvales > Malvaceae > Adansonia > Adansonia grandidieri. The sequence continues at coordinate 10,689 of JBBYHK010007162.1, read as the reverse complement.
AGTGTTTTCTCCTTCAGATATATACATCAAGTCTTCATCAAGAAACTTAAAGTTTAAAGGTTGATAGTCATCTGTGACTCGACTTACCAAAAGTCTACTATTGCACTACCTTTAATGGCTTTTTGGTTCACATAAAGGATGTCATACTCAGAAAGCATAACTGGCCATCTAGTAAATCTCTCAGACAAGGCGAGGGCTTCGCACCAATACTTGATAGGATCAAGCTTGACGATTAACCATGTAATGTGGTATACCATGTATTGCCTTAACCTTTGGGTTGTCCAAGTAAAGCATAACATAGCTTATCTACAAATGAATAATTATTTTCATATTCTTTAAATTTCTTGCTCGAGTAATAGATAGCTTGTTCCTTCTTTCTTGAGTCATCATGTTGTCTTAATACACAGCCCATCGACTAGTCTAGGATTGATAAACACAAGATTAATGGTCATCCGAGGACTGGTGGCACAGGTACTTGAGGGTTCAAAAGGTAATGTTTGACCTTATTGAAAGCTTGTTGGCATTCTTGATTCCATTCTCCAAGATTTTTTTTAAGAACCCTTAAGATCATATCGCATTTATCGGTCAACCAAGATATGAATCGGGCTATGTAGTTCAGTCTTCCTAAGAAACTTTTCACTTTTTTTTGAGTTTGAGGTGGTGGTAGCTTTTGGATAGCCTTAACCTTGTCAAGATCCACCTCTATTCCTTTCTCACTTACAATGAACCCCAATAATTTACTAGAGTTGATGCCAAATGTGCATTTAGTAGGATTTAGCTTGAACTGGTATTTGTGAAGCCTTTTAAAGAATTTTCACAGATTGGCAACATGTTCACCCTCTTTTGTTGATTTGGCGATCATGTCATCCACATAGACCTCTATTTCTTTATGCATAAGGTCATGGAACAATGTTCCCTAGCCCTTTGGTAAGTTACCCCAGTATTCTTTAACCTGAAAGGTATCACTTTATAGCATAAAGTTCCCCATATGGTCACGAAAGTGGTCTTTTCCATGTCTCCAACTACCATTTTGATTTGATTATAGCCCAAAAACCCATCCATGAAAGAAAATGGTACTTTTTTGCAGTGTCGTCTACTTAGGTATCAATGTGAGGCAAAGAAAAATTATCCTTAGGGCTGGGGTTAGTTTAGGTCCCTGTAGTCCATACGCATTCACACTTTACCATCCTTCTTAGGAATCAGGATTATGTTGACTACCTATTTAGGATATTTGGCTACCTCTAGAAATCCCACTTTAGATTGTTTCTTAACTTCTTCCTTGATCTTAAGGAGCATTTCTGTTTCATCCTCCTCAACTTTGCTGGATTGGTTTGCATTCAGGTTTGAGAGGAAGTTTATTACCTACAATATTGGTATCTAATCCAAGCATGTCTTGATAGGACTAGGCAAACACGTCTCGATATTTCTGAAGAATACTTATTAGTTCAGCTTGAGTTAATAGCTTTATAGAGGTTCTGATCTTAACCTCTTTTTGATCTTCGTTTGTTCCAAGGTTTATGGTTTCAGTGGGTTGTTCATAGGGTAATATTTATTTTTCTTCTTGTTCAACTAGTCTTAGTAGGTCTAAGGGTATGGGGTTCTCTTCAGGATCCTCTTGACCTCACCTACGTAGATTGGTTGCTTGAAATCGATTTCTAACGCTTCAGTATAATCATTCATGTCATCTTCATTGGAACACAAGAAAAAAAAAAGAATAATATGGGTGGAAAAATATGTGAAGAAAGGTCTAAGATTGACAAAAACTATGAACACAAAGAATGAATACAAAATGTTCAGTCATTTTCATTGATAATACTTAACAAAAGTTGCCCATACAGAGTATCCTACAATGCTTTTGGGTGAGAGCATGTAGGTTTAGTTCATAGCATTACTTTGAAATAGACTTAATAGTATAGGAATCTAAGTCTTAGTCCAAACACTTGGAACAAACCCTAAAGGGCACAAACTAGTCTCCAGACTTATGGTTGTCATCTCTAGCTCATCAATTGCATTGATGGAGAAATCCTTAAAAGCATTGTTCAATATAAGCACAATGTTAGTGGAACCAGTATTTACATGTCCCCCTAGGCAAAAACTTTCCCTATCATTGGCTTATCCTCCATGTCTTGTCCTAACAAACGAGCCATTTTTTTTCATGGTTCTTCTGAGCTTGCGTTTTTTTTTACTATGCACTGGGCTTGAATCCCAACCTCTTTTGTTAATTTGGTTGACCACTTTCAAGGCTTTGGCAATTCCTTGAAGGCATTTTTTTAGTCCCTTTTTAGCTTGGGCACCGTTACCGACAGTCAACTCCAAACCCATATAAGTACTCTCTAATAGGTGAGGCTAGACTATTAGCAATCCATGTTTGATGTAAGTTGCATTGACAAACTTAAAGCTCAGAAAGAGGATTCTAGGCTATCTTAGTCAGTTTCAAAATATGAGGCATCAGTTGAGGTAGCAACAATGATATCTTCCTTTCTTCCAATACTAACAACTTTATTCTCGATGATGAATTTTAACTTTTAGTGCAGAGATAATGGTACTGCCCTTAGCAGAATGAATCCAAGGCTTTCCCGATAGGAAGTTATATGATGGAGCAATGTTCAACACGTGGTACTCAACTTCGTAAGTACATGGGATGATCTAGAGTGGAATGGTGATGTTTTCGACAACGTTTCAATAAGTTCTATCAAATGCTTGCACAATCATATGACTATTCTAGATATTAGATGCACCAATAGAGAGCTTGTTCAAGCATGACATGGGTATTACATTTAAAGTCGACCTGTTATCAATGAGCAACTTAGGCAATATGGTGCCTTTACAATATGTGGTGATATAGAGGGCCTTGTAATTTCCTCTTTCTCCATGTAAGTTTTCATCATCACTGAAAGATATGTAATTGTCGATGATGATCCTATTCACTAAGAGATCCAATTGACCTATAAAGATGTCAAGAGGGATATGGGCCTCATTCAGAACCTTAAGGAGGGCATTCATGTGAGCTTTTGAATTCAATAGCAGTGACAACACAGATATCTTGGTGAGTTGCTTGTTCAACTAGTTGACGATGTTGTATTCACTGTGCTTTATGAATTTGAAGAATATCGTAGCTTCTTTCTTGCTTACTAGATTTTTGACAGCTACCGATTCTGAGTTTTTGGTTGCAAACTTTGGTGCTTGAGAAACAAGATTGCCATTTTCTTACTGAGTGTTATTTTTTAATGTTGTTGGGGCATAACATCAGCCACTTCAAGTTAAGTGACTTACCCCTGAAAGGTCAACACTTGCTACTTACCAGCTAGATTCTTCAATGATTAAGGTTTTGCTTCTAAGGAACTGCCTTATCATCTTTATACAGTAAGGGTGATGGAAGTTCAATGACATCTTTGGCGGAGGCTGAGCAGGGTTAACTTTAACTTTCTATTGATTATTATAGAAAATCAATGGCCTTCCAATCCCATAAGGGAGATTGCCCTCTTCTTCCTCTAGTGCATTGACAGATGGTATTGCATTTATAAACTCGATATGCAAGGTTTGCTTTTCATCATAGAAGTCGATGCTACACTCATTCATCATCCTTTGAACCATTGTGTGAAACTCTTTACATGTTTGAAGAGTATGGCCACAAACAGTATGGAAATCATAAAAGTTGTCTATCTTTTCCTCTATCTTCTTCATTGCATTAAGTAGTTTAGCTTGCATCAGGATTTGCCAAACTAAATTCATTAGCGTTCGAACTTCTTCTATGTCTTCTTTAATTTCACAATTTTCTTTAACAATCATTTCCTTTAGGTCTAACTCAGCATGAGTTTGAGACAAACTGGCTTCAATGCTAGATTTTAATTGCTTACTACCCTCTATCTTTCTTTTTCTTTTATCTTTATAGATATTTTTTCTTTTGAATTCATTTTTCATGGCCTCATCGAACCTCCCATAGAGTATGACCACATCCGCGAAGTCCTTCAGGAAGCTTCTCGCTACCTTTTCGTAATAAGAGGTTTGTAATGTGCCAATGAATCTAACAATCATCTTTTTTCTGTCAATAAGAGGTGAATCTGGGTAGCCTCCTCCATCCATCTTGCAGCATACTACCTAAAACTTTCATTAGCTTTTTTTCTCCTACCCATAAGAGATAGACAACTAAAAATCTAACCATAGGTGGGTCTCTCTTCGTCAGTAGCATTGATAGATGGATCATCATGTCCATCCCATTCCTTGTAAAACTTGATTTCAGACAGATCCATCATCCCTTGGACCATCTTCAAGAATGATGGACAATGTTGCAAATTATGTTCTTGACTATAGTGGTAGCAAGATGTTTCAACGGTATTTTTCTTTGACTTTTATTATCTGTTACTATTGGGGTTTTAACCTCTCCCATGCTTCTTTTAATTTGACAGCTCTTTCCATTGATTATCGAATTCACTCTTGGTTTGGCAAGATTAGGGAATGGGTTGGCCCCCATCTTGGGTCTAGGACCTTACTTAATCTTGATCACTCCCTTTTCTAATAAACCCTGCACAATTCTTTTGAACAAAGTGCAATTCTCAATGGAGTGGCCTTGCACTCCTGTGTGGTATTCACAATAAGCATTCTCATCATACCATTTAGGGTACGATGGTGATCTTAGATTTGTGAATACTAGAGCCACTAGTTAGCCTACCAATAAGTGAGAGTAAATCTCTTTATATGAGTAAGGGAGTGGTTCAAAGTGCTCTCATTCTTGGGATGGTTGTTGGTTATTCGAAGCTATCGGATTGTGCATATTACGAGGCTATGCATTCTAGGCTATATTTTGCATGGGATTTGGTGCAAAGCTCATTGTAGGAATGAACTCGGTAGCATAGATTGGTTGCAATGTTGATGAGTAAAGGGTAAGACCTGTATTCAACATGTTTGGGAAGTATATACGCTATTTTGGTTGCAAACTTTGATTAAACCTAGCACAGTTCTTACCTATAGCATTCACTTCCCTCTCCTTACCTTTATTTGCTATCTTTTTTACTGATCTAGAGGCTTCCCTGATAGATATCCTATCATTCTGGACGGAATTCTCAATCATTTCACCTGAAATGACCATATTGGTAAAAGTTTTCATGGCACTTTCGACTAGCCTTTTATGGTAAGGAGTTCATAGGGTGCCAACAAACATAAATGCCATTTCTTTTTCAATTAAAGTATGGTGAACTTGAGTTGCCTTATCCCTCTATCTCTAAGTATACCGTCTAAAACTCTTAGAAGATTTCTTCTTCATGTTCATGAGAGAAAGACGATCTGGAACCCAATTAAACACATGCTTATACTATTCAAGGAATACGCATGCCAAGTCTACCTATGTTTGAATTCTTATCAAGTCCTATGCGCCATCGAAGGGCTGCTCTAGTCAGGCTCTCCTAGAAGCAATACATCAGCAGCTTTTTATTCTCTTTGTGTCTTGCCATTTTATGATAGTACATGCGAATGTTATCAGTAGGGTTAGTAGTCCCATCGTATTTTCAAAATCAGGTACTTTAAACTTGGGCAAGATGATGAGGCTCAAAACTAGCCCTAATGACTTTGCTCTACGATTCCAAATTTGTTATTTCCTTCCAAAACTCAAAGACATTTCTGTAATAAGTGATACTTTTCCAAGTCTTCATCATTTTTTAAGGGCCCCTTTGCCTTCTCTTACTCCACGTGCTGATCGAGGTCCGAGACTAATAGGCCTTGACAGTGAATAGCCCATGCCTTGAAATCCTTGAATTAACTGGGATACTGGTGTAGGATAGATATCAATAAATGGTTGAGATGGTGGGATGCTCATTGCTGGAGGGTGCTACCCATGTAATGCACCTTCTTGAGTGTCGGTGGCTTGAATACTACCATCCAATTACTTTTAGGGTGGGCTGATTCTTTCCCATCTTGACTATGCTCGTCTGTCCTTTTTCCTTCAACGCATTGGATAGCAATTTAGTTAGCTTAGTGATCTGTGTTTAAAGTTCCTCATTCTTATGGATTGCTTGCTCTTGGGACTCTCTATACACGAGTCTAAGTCTTTGATGCAGGCTTGATGATTGTTTTCCACTATTTTTCGATGATTATGAGTGTTGTACAAATGGTGAACCATAGATTCTGTGTTTTCGAACACCTTCACTTTATATTACTTTTGGATTAGGCCTTTATGGTATGTTCATATATATGTTCGATGCAAAGAGGATGAATATGCGATTATTAATGAATAAAAGCCATGAAAGGATTAGGTTAGTTATGCAAATGCAAAAGGATAATTGGATAAAGGGACAGCTCCACCAATAGCATCTTTCATTAAAGCAACAAAATGTCTTAATTACATGTGATTACATTCGAAAATGCTTGACACGGTTACAGTGCTTGATTACATGGTCTAAGAAATACAATAACTCTTGGTTATGGGCTCCGGTGGACAAGATATCACATGTTAGGGATCGGGCTACATCTATCATGTTCTCGACCTTTAACTGAGCTGCTTGGATCTGCCCTGTGAGATGACGATGATAATCCTAATAGTTTTGGCATGCGTGATCAACCACTTGAAGCCATTCTTACTTTCGCTGTTTGGAAGCTCTCACTAGTGCATCGACTTGGTCTTGGTAAGCTCGAAGAGAATGCTCTAACTCTTGAATTCTAAATGTTAGAACTTCATTTTTGACCTGGTTTGCTTTTAAATCCCAAACTCGAGGCTCTAACCATTCATTCCTTCTTCGATAAGTTAATGCAAGAGCCAGGGTTCTAACAAGCATTTCCTTATTAGCCCTAGTAGCTTTTCTCCATTGGTGTAGTTCTTTCTTGAGTGTAGTAATTTCTATCCTCCACTTGATCGATGACTTTTCAAGTATTTAGGACTTGCTTACTTTGCTAAGGGCCACGTAGTCTCTTTTCAAGCTCTCTAGATCCTCCTTGAGGTGGTTTTTCTCCTTGACAGCCCTACTCATCTTGCCATCCTTAATGTAGAGGAGGTCCATTTTCAATAGACTACTTCCTTCTTTAATTGAGCGATCCCCTTGGCAAAGGTTGCCTTTTTTTATTCGAAATCTTACCTAAGTAATTCAATTTTAGAAAGAAATTCGTCAACCAATATTTATGATATCCTGATACCAGATAAAGGCATGACTTCATTAACGTGATGGATCATTCATTCATCATATCTTGGGGTCACACTACTCGTTCTCCAATATCTATCCATGTTATGGGTTTTTTTCCATGCATGAAAAGCTAGTTGGACTTTTAATTTGTAGTCGGGCTTACCATAGTCAAAATCCCATAACTCTAGGTCTTAGACGAAAGGGATGAATTGACGGCACCAGAACTATCGAAGGACTAAAAGAGGGGCATAGCTAGTACTCCCCTATAATTCCATGAGTGGCACATAGCTGTAATCTTCGCACCGATATGTGAACATTTGTGGGAAAAACCAAAAGGCCTTCCATGTTACTCTTCTCCCTCAAGGTTTTGGAATTCTTGGACCCATTGCTCTTCAGATTTATCTTGAGGCCATTCTTTTTCGAGTACCTTAGAGATAAGGCTAAAGTTGGGTAAGAAGCAGTGCAACGTCCTACTTTTTTTCAGGCCAAAATGACTGACAAGCCAAATATGAATAAGTGGTGCACATCTAATGAAATGGCTCGTACCCATTTTCTTACAAAAATTAAGAGCTCGAATAGTTTCGGCAATGATGGCCAGGGCAAGATTGATGTTGCAGCATAAATGAGAAAAGACATCCGCTACCATGGGTTCAACATAGCCTAATGTTTTAGGGAATATAACTGGACCATATATCACCAAAGCATAGATATCTTAGGTTTTTTAGATGTCAACGATACTTGCCATTACTTCTTTCAAAACTAGCCCATGAGATGCATTCATTGTTTCCCTTTGTTTTGATATGACTTTCAATCCAAGACTTCGTTGCCCTAAGGATTGAGCAAATATTTTTTTGAAGGTTGGAGGATTCAATGCTTTATAGTATATTCTATTAACCTTTGCCCTCTCAATGTTGAGTAATGCGGTGTATTCATTGACCATGGGGACCAAATCATCATGGTTGAAAGTGAAACACAGTATGCTGGATTCCACAACTGAAAGGCCGCTTGTAACAAACCAACATCCAAATGAACTTGAAGTAGAAGACCGATATCTCTGTATCTCTTAGTGAATGATTCTTTTTTAGTGTTATCCCAATTGGTCTATACAATCCTTAGATCTTACCAATCATTTTGGCGATACCTTATCTTGATCTTTTCATGCACTATTAAGACATGCTTTGGTTTAAGGATGTCTCCATCTTCACACTGTCAACACTTCAACCATGCTTGAACTTCTTCGAAGAACAAGTTAGCAACCAATACAAAATAATAGATAAAAGATAAAGAAATGAAAGAATAGCAGCAAAAGTGTATCACAAAATTTGCCTTGAGAATAGGCGATATGATGCCTAGGGCAGACATGATGAATATAAATGTTAAGGCATTAAACGAGCAGCATATACCTTATGAGGAGTAAGATTGGCCATCTAAACGGTGATTTTCATTCATCACCATCTATGTTAAACACATGCTAAGCCATCTTCGAGCAGCATGTCGACTTATCTTGGTTAGATACGGCTGATGGCATTACAAGTAACGACATTCACTTGTCCTTACCCACTTATTAAAGAGGATTTACCGTCGAACATCATGGCATATCCTAAAGGAATGATCATGAAAATAAAAAGACAAACACTGGTGACACCGTTTACCAATCGTCAACGCATAACCAGTAGTATCTAAGAGTAAAGGTAAGAAATGTTTCCCTCAATGACCCTAATCGTTGGGTTATTCTAGCAGTATTCGATATCATTTAACATGGTTTAGCTTATAAGGTTCACAACATGGGTTTAAGTTGATGCCTATTTTGGTATCCGAATTGCTCCTCCATTCAATAAGAATAGTCGAGGCACCCCAATCCTAAGCCCATCACGGGCTTGGCGGAATGGGTTCGATCCGGTGGATGTATTTTTCTATGCAAGTACAGAAGGGTACTCATTAGTGACATAGGTAGTTTATATCTCAGAAGGTCTTGCCATGCCTATGCGGAGGGTTACTCATGAAGGCGGATGGCTTACTTCCTCCTAGTAATTAGGATATTAACCACACCATGGTTTATGGTGGGAATCTAGTGCAAATGCAAGTGCACAGTGTGTATCAGTAAAATAATCAAACCTTTTCATTTCACTCCTATATTACCATATTTATTTAAATCAATATTTATTTGGGCACAAATAATCCTTAACAATCACATTACAGAACATAAACAATAGAGATTAGTAGGCAAAATACAAAAGAATTATATCTAAATAATTATGGAGATTAAAAAACCAAGAACCGAGTGAGAAATAGCTAGTTATAGGCCTATCTCTAAAGTAGTCCCCAGCAGAGTCACCAAGCTATTGCTATGTGCCTCGCCTTTAAAACTTCAGATGATCCGAAGGGTATAGCGCACTCAACTTAAAAATAAATGATGGTCGATTGTAGTCGAGCCTTTAAGCTATCCCTTGATTAGGATTTGGATTAGGTATGATGACATAAGGGGATAGGGATGGTAGGACGAATCGCTCACCCAATTGGACCCAAATGGCCACCATAAAGTGGCCATAAACTTGGAGTCACCATCGATCATTTTAGGCTAGGTAATATCAAATGCCTATTGAAAATAATATTACGAGTTACGAAACTTGAAACACTGATTTCAAGGTCTATGGAGTCTAGAGATTCATTGGTTGGGCTTGGGAGTTGGTTACGCACAGGGAAGGAGTAGTATCCCCATGACACCCAAAATCGATACCTACTAATTATAGCTCACTTTGGTCTCGGTTAAATTAGCTCCATTTGGTCTCTATCTAGATATAATCCTCTTTAATTACATGTAGTTGTGGAAAATGTAAATCTAGGCTTTTATTATTAAGGAAAATTAGATCATCTATACCTCAGGAACATAGGGATTTTTTATGAAAATGATGTTTAGATTGGATTTTAAAAATTAGATGTTTCGTATTAGGCATAGGAGAGATACCAACACGAAACATCACGTTGTAAATTTCATTTGAAAATGAATTTTAAATATGAATGCACAATAACACCACAAAAGGAAACAAGTTAGTGAGGTGAAAAATGAGAAATATAATAATATCATAAACAAGCATACACAAACAAAATAACATAAAAGAAGAGAGGCGATCAAAATGTATCTTATATTTTCCTTCGATTATTGAAGAATAACCGGGATGACAATTTTAAAGACCGATCTGGATTCGATGGTATTTGAACAACAAAGACGGTTTTTATAAAAAATGTTTGAGGCATTCGAAAGAGAGAAAATTTTAAGTTTTTAAGGTAAAAGCAGAGTTGGAGTATCCCCTCAATGAGGTGGGCCCGGAGTACGCCCTAAAATAGTTATGAAAATAGTTAAGATTAAAGTGAAAATTTGAAATTTTAATGAAAAACGGGGTTAAAGTATCCCAAAGTTAGAAAAACATTTATAAACAAAGAGAAAATTTGAAATTTTTTATTAAAACTGGGGTTGGAGTATCCCCAAAGTCAGGAAAATATTTAAGAACAAGGAGAAAATTTAAATGTTTAATTAAAAATGGGGTTGGAGTATCCCCTTTGGAATAATGGAGTTAGAGTATCT
>JBBYHK010007151.1:0-11941 GCA_038382065.1 Adansonia grandidieri | reverse complement strand
GCACTCACAAAGCCTACTTTTCGAGTGCTGTCTTTAGCAATAGCATTGTTAGCAGCAGGTAATAACTGCCTCTCAAGTGCAGCCATTTCATTCTCAGAGATACCAGCCTGTTTCAATTTGTCTTTAGCTTCATCGATGTTCTGATCCTTCTGCATCAGATACTCTGGGAGAATGAAGTGTGTCTGGAAGAAAACAAAACAATGAGACAAACAATCTGGGGTTCAAAAATTGCAAGTCTCAACTCAAGAGTTTAAGATTACGCAAGAACAAGGATAAAATTAGATATTAATACATGAAATGAACACAAATGGCTTCCTGTCAAGGTAGCCAGCAACAGTAAAAGAAAATGAACTGAAATCGAGTCCTTAGATGACAGCTGATCTATAAAGAACATATACTGATACAGGTGTTAAAGACCTACATTACTCCGACTCTTTCATTTTTCTTGAAGTATCCGTATCAGACATCTGTATCCAACGCATATCCGGACATGGGTATAGAGGTATGAACTTCCAAAGATCCTCCAGAAACATGGAAATACTTCGAAAGGATTCAATATACCCGTATTTGACACTCACACCCGAGTCCGAGTAACATAGGTTGAGACATTTTACTTTAGGGACTATATTTGATGCCAAGATGAAAAAATCGGTAGCCAGCAATATTGAACAGTGTAAAAAAGTTATATTTCATCCTATAAGAAGAAAGAAAACTTAAAAGCATAAAGCATGCCATTTACTTATTTCATGGACATTTCAATATTTAATAAACAGAGACAACCTACTAGTTCCATTTCTCCAAGCGTCATATCCGAAACCAGAAGAAATGACTATTAAGCCCCTACCGTCCTTTTAACTTATGCTTTTTGGTTGTGTGCAATTAAAAAGAGGAAAGAACAAGGAGCTTACCTGGCTATAACTTGCAGAGACACTCCGTTTAATCCGCAACATTTCTCTGAAGGTATCTTCATTTCCATGTTGCACCTCAAACTCTCGCCATTTATCCCAAAAATCCGCATCAGAGCGTGGATCAGCAAACTGAGATGCAAATACATATATTCCACGAGCGCGGTCAATTTCTCCTAAGCTCTTTTCTAACTCTGCATATTTCAAACACATTATTTTCACATCTTTATCAGGAAGACCAGACTCTATTGCCTGCTCATAAATTTCTCTTGTTTTTGGAACACCAAAGATCTCCACCGCACGGGCAATGTAAATCTCATACATGCCTAGTTTTTCATGATTTGGAACAGCCTTAGTTGCTTGATCGTAGACCTTCATAGCTCGTTTTGCTAGCCCATAATCCTCTTCCAGCTTTGCATATTGAAGATACAGGGGTTTCACTGCATCTGCAGGTGCCTGATGAGGAAAAATAGATATTGAAATCAACATCATAGAACGTTGGTGGTAATTCAGCATCATTCAAGCCAAATATGAAGTTTAGGTAGAAAATTAAGGGAAGGAAAAAAAAAAAAAAAGAAATCAGATCATAGACTTTAAAATTGGAAGTTTCCAAACGGTCAAACTCATACTTCCATGTAATCATGTTATTCTAAACCTTTATAATTAAATTCACGGCATCTAACAGCTCGCAATCATCCAAAGGCAGATTGAGAGTAATGCCATCTAACTAGTCTTAAAGTTCTTTATCTGTTACATGCATTTTAACAAGAATCTAGGCTTCGACGTTGAGGGAAACTTTTCCTCTTTCCATCCAGTGACAAGTCAGAAACTATTTTGCTCTGACTCTTCATTTTCTTTAAGTATTTGTATCTGACACCCATATGCTACAGAGATCCAGACATGAGTATAAGAATATGATCTTTTAAAGACCCTCCAAATACATGGAAATCTTCAGAAAAAAAAAAAATTAAACATACCTATGTTTGACACTTACACCCAAGTCCAATTAACATAGGTTAGGAATTTTGAAATCAATCCTGAACAATAGAAACATGTAATTGGCTAGGGGTTCTCCATTGATTATAACTCAATAAGGGACCTTAAACCAACTTCAATTATGCATAATGTAAATCAAGCCAATTGCGAACAAGCCATGCTCATAATACTTGAGCAACAATGATAACCAGCCTAAAGATTTGAAAGGATAATAATATGCAAACCGTTTCAACGGCATGTTCAAACAGCTCCCTTGCTCGTTCCAGTTTTGTCTTCCCATATCTCTTAACAAACTTTGACAGATAAGTGACCCATATATCCTTCACATGAGGATACTTGAATATCTTGACACCTCTTTCATACACTTTGAAAGCATCTTCAAAATATTTGTTCTCCTGCACAAGAGTTAGAAGAACTTTTGTTAGTCCATCAAACCGTTTAAGGAACAGAATTGTTGCAACAGAAGTACTGAACTGTTTTTACCTCTAACAAAAATGCATAGTTTAAAATAATTTGTGGCGTAGCGATTCTTAAATCCAGTATTCTCTCATAGACCGCTCGGGTTGACTCCAAAGTACCCAAACTTTCTTCCAAGTCTACATAGAATGTCCAGAGCCTCAAGGATTTATGAAGCTTCATCTGAACAGGTTCATTCCCATCAGCAGCCACTGCAAACAGCGAAATAGACCAAAAATGCACAAGAGTGGGTTTTAGTTCCATGAATAACCCATCGTGGCAAATTTCATGAAGCTTAATATGGTACTAACCATAAATAATATTGACCTCATTTTCTTTAAGGGGGGAAAAAAAGAAAAGATTACCAAACATTCAATTCAGATATCATTTACTCTCACAACAGGAACAAGGATTACCTCTTCGTTTGACCTCAACAGAAGGCTCAGCTGTGGCACGTCTCATCAGTTCCAGTGCGCCTTTAAAATTCTTGTGCTTTAGTTCCATCTCTGCCCACTCAGCCCATACACTTGCCAGGTGATCAACAGTCTTGTAATTTACTTGGACAGCTTTATCAAAAATAACACGAGCATTTGCCAAATCATTATACGACTCATATAGTTTTGCAAAAGCCACCCACAGTGTATGAGGTTTTCCAACAGCTTTCATTGGGTCAATTGTCCTAACTGCCTCTGTATAGGTCAATATTTGCTTGGTGGGGTTCCCCTCAAATAACTTGACCCTACGGTGCCATTGCTCCACATTATGTGGATTCTGGCGTAAAAGGACGCTATTAGCCAGTTCTGGCCTTCTATTCATCAAATGCTCTAACCGAGCCAATCTCAAATCGACATCCTTATCATCATGTAACCAAAAACCCTTAAATATCTTCTTTTTGAACTTAGATTTTGACTTGCACAGATCAATGTCCAAACGGAGGTCATCTTCATCTTCATCCTCCTCAACATCTTCTTCCTCATCGCTCAAATCGATGTTCTCCATCTTTAGAGCCACCATACTCTCTTCAAATTGTGAATAAGCATCAAATATGACACTGAAATCCCTCACGGTAACCACCGTTGTCATTCCCTCCTCAAAAATATCCCTGGCCTTCTCAAACAGATTTCTTCTGATGTAATAATCAGCAAGGGAAGTCCAAAGCCTCCCAACTTCATCCGTAAACTTCCTAATTCCACCCCTGATTATCGCATCCACATTTAGCCCCGAAACCTCTGTGGCATGCGTTGTCAGCAAGTCACACAGCTCTAACCACAACCGATGCTTAGTTTTACCCTTTATCGAATAAAACTGATCATCATTCAGAACAGATGCTAACCTCTCCGCTGCTTCTTGCCACAGATTCGAATTCACCAAAAACTCAATAAAATCCTCGATATGACTAGGATCATACTTCAAATACCTCCTATAAACCCTAAGTGATGTCTCAATGGGGATACCCCTTTGACTCACAAAAACCAAATAGGGCTCCCAAATCCTATCATGCTGAGTCACAGGCAACGCGCAAAGCGCCCTATCAAACGTCCTACGTGTCTTACTGATCAACTTCTGCTCCGTTAACGTCGTCAAGTACATTATCCAAATCCTAGGCATCTTATGCATTGTAACAAGCGCTCTCTCAAAAGTATTATTAAGGGTTTCATATTGAGGGTGAGTAACAGGTAAATTCCGAACAATTTCGAGACGTTCACGTAAATAAGCATGCCAAAGCTTGTAACTACCAGGCAAAGCTTTCAAGGCTCGTTCATAAATTATAAATCTTTTCTTGAAAGGGGCATCTGATCTAGCTATTAGATACCTCCACCATAGTTTCAAACTGAAAGGGTTCCTTAACAGTTCTTCTTCGTAAAGAAGGTCATCTTGAGATGGGTATAGTTCCTTTGGCAACGACATTCAGGAAAAATAGCCAGAAAATAAATTTAAAAAAAACCCAGAATTTAAAAACAGTAATTGAACTCTATACCTCTGAGAATATTGCTTGACTGACGTGGGTGGGAAGTTCTGGTAGTGTTCATAGAGTTCAAAGAAACCCCTTTGTTTGAGAAGACGAAGGAACTTCGACGGAAGTCCCCGAATTTGGACTGGGAAAAAGTGTTAGGGGCATTCTGGGCCGGTCCATTGGATGACATTAACCAATTTTTGCCCATGGTTTGTTTCTGCAGTAATTCCGAGTTCAAAAATAATACAAAAGAGGATAATGGGAAGGGCTTTTACTATTTCAGATAGTACAATGGAGTTGGCAATCATGTTTTGGTATCGCAATTATATATTTACGTAAATGTTAGTATATAATAATTTAAATTATATAAATTTTGATATACTTATTATTAAATTAAATGCATAATTTCTTTAATTAATGATCACATTTAATATTTCTTTAATATCAACAATTAATGTTTAATGTTTAATTTATTTTTAATTAAATAATTGAATTCAAATCAATGATCCGAAGATTCACCTCTTTGATTTTGGAAAAAAAAATTTTTTTTGATCAATCTAATTCTCAAGTGCTACAAGGAGATGCCGGAAGCACCTAATATAACAAATTCCACCAACACGCAATCCCCCTCCGTTTTCTCCTCTTCTCTATGCCGCACCACATTCAAGTTTTGCCTTTGCAAATCATTTCCGTTATTATTATTATTATTATTTTTACTTATTTATCAAATAAATTGAAAGGAAAACAAACCCCCCTCCCTTTTTATTTTGTCCCTTGATTTTCCCTTCTCTTATAATTTGCACCGTGAACATTTAATTTTGTTACGGATTTTGCTCACTAGGTAAGAAGCTTCCTTGGGTTCTTTCAAATTTTGTTCTTGATCATCCGTTTGTCATGTTGTTAACTGGTTAGTTGTATTTTCTTTGTTGGTTTTTCTGTTTGTTTGCCTAGAAAATCAGATGGAACTAAAGAACACAATTCAATATTTATGATCTTTCCCCATGTTTCATGGGGAAAATTTCATAAAGCTCGTGGTTTATCTTTCTGGGTTTCTTTCTTTTTCTTCAATGATTTCAATATTGGTTGGGATTCATGTGATCTTGCAGAAAAACAGCAATCTTTGTTGATGATGATGAACAAATAGGAATCTGATTAGTTCTTTTTTTTTCCTAATCAGTTTCGATGATATTGTTTCGCAGCGAATGAAGTTCAGTTCTCTTAGCGCGTGTCCAATTCTCTTCTCCAAATCCTCCAAACTCTTTTCTTTACCTCGATGATTCGTGTATTCGTTTGATTTTTTTTTGTATTTTATGAGATATTTTATATTTATATAAAATTTGATTAGATAATAATTAATATTATTATTATATTGATTTCGAAACATGTTGCCATATCATATATGAATTATTTTATTTGTATCATATTTATATAACTGTCATAAATCGCTTGGTGACCTTGGGCAGCCTGCCACCGTGGAGCACCGGGCTGCTTCAGCTGCGTCCGCTACTGTCCCAGCCGCTGTTGTGGCTGAATGTGTGCAGAACTTTATTACTGCCATGGATTCATTGAAACTCAATATGGTGTCAGTTGATCAAAGTTTATCCTTTGTTGTCCTACCTCTAAGCATCACTTAAATAAGCTTAGTATCATTTTGCCACCAGATTTCGAGGGGAAGACAAAGATGAAGGAATGAATTTCGAGGTTGTCGAAGATGGAGGCAGCAGATGAGTTAAAAGAACAGGAAGCTAAAATCTTCATACAAGTCATTTATGGCAGCTTTGCCCAACGTTGGTCCTTGAAATGATCCAAATGCTCGGCTGTTATGTGTTTGATTATGGAGATAATGTTTATGGTGTCATTAATGAAATTTGGCTTTGATTTTTATGCATGAATGATTGTTGTCTTTATACAAATTGTTCATCTGACATAGCGGGAAGTTTTGAGGTTCGAAAATCGAAAAATGATTGAAATATTAAGATTTAAATTTTAAATTTATTAATTTCATTTCTTAAAAAATAATTACATGGATCAACCGAATTAAGTATTGAATTCAATGCATTTAAAGTATTGAGTATTAGGAAATTTTACTTCCCTTGCTTGATGTGGTTTTGGGGGCATCAATTTTTTTTTCATTATTTTGATAAAAACATAATGCCATCAATGCATTGATAGCTATAACTAAAATTCAACCTTTCCATGAAAAGACGTATAAATATTCTTTTCCTAACGAAGATTAGGTGGGTCTAGTTTCGGATAAGATCTGTTCAGAGTAGGTTTAATGATCTTTGTATTTTTACTGTGTTCATATTATTTTTTTATATTTTTAATTGTATTTAAAGTATTATATATTACTATAAATTTTGATGTATAAATAATTTATTTTATATAAATTTTAATATATTCATATATTTATATTATTTTTTTATTTTATATTATATTTTATGTTATATTTATCTCGTATAATCATATTATATCTAAAATCACTAGGCATTCAATTGCTTTTACATTTTCCAAGCCAATAAAGTGCTACAAAAATAAATGAAAAAAAAAAGAAGAAGAAGAAAACAAGTGAAATTTCATTAAGAAAAGAGAGTGTCGTCAAACAACTATTTAAACATGGTAAATTTTAACATTTCATATGTACCCAGTAAACCACCCACGCAACAATGTTGACTCAAAACTAGCTCTTCTTCTAGAAATCCTTAGGGAGTATTGTAGAACAAAATCTTCTCCTTGGCTCCTAATTGTGCTATTTTTATGACAAACTTGCTCAATGCACGATCTAGACCTATATTATTTAAGCTCGGGTTTTATAATCAAATAAGGATATTTGTATCTAATATAGGTGTTCAATTTTTTTAAAAAATTTTTCATATACTTGGAGGGTCTTTAGAATGTCACATTCTCGTACTAAATCTGAATATGCCTCAGACACAGATATTTGATATCAATACAATGAATTCTTTTAGCTTGAAAATCAGAACTTGCCTCAAGACAAGAGAGTTATAATTGTTGGTAAGAGAGGTAAGAGGAGGACTATAATGAGAACAGCGCCAGCAATTACTGCTATACACGTCCATTTCCTTGAGTTCTTCTGATATTCCCTAGCTTCCTGAAGGTGTTCGGTACCTCGTCTTACGAAAGAGCTAGCATGGGCGACATGGCTTTCGATATCGTTGAGTTGGTGGCCCTGAGCTTCGACAAGGGCCGCCATGTCCAGGAATATCTGATGGAGTTCGATCAAGTTCTTCTCAATCTCCTTAACAGCGTCATGTCGTTCTTGAATTTCGGATATTGTATCCATAATCTGACCTCTTCCTTGTTCTTGAATGGCCCTTTGCAGGAAGCTTTCGCTTTCGCCACTTGATATCAAATTCTCGATTGTCTCTTCATCAGCTTTCTGGCCTGTGATCGTAAAATACCGGCGTTCCACTGTTTCTTTGTATTCTGATTGCATTCTTGATCTCAATCCTTGAAAATTATCCATTAAATCTTTCAGTTTTTTTCCCAAGCCACTAACCACTGAGGTCCTCGTTCGGTCGGATGATGATCCGGGGCCACAACCGGGAACGTTTCGACTAGCTATGTTGGATCGTTCTAAACCTTCGAGCTTTCCCTTTATGATTTTCACTCTCTTAAGCACCTGCTCGACATCTATATCCATTCGAGCACGCAGTTGTTTCATGGTTTTCGCGTTGTGCACGGTTTTGCTTTCTTCATTTGCTTCCTGTAACGCCTTGTAAAGCCGTTCGACTGTTTTCATGTCTTCCTTAACATTCTCGACATCTTCGAAAAACTTATCGAGATCGACGCTCTCATTTCCGGCTTCCATATCGTCCAGGTAAGCCTGTTCCTTCAGGTCTGTATATTTCTTGAATGAACTCGATATCAAATCATTCATTTTGTCAAAAACTTAACAAATTACTCCACTTTTTCCTTGAAAGGCTTCTTTTTTTTTCTTTTTTTGTAAATTTTAATGAACTAATCTAATATTAATTTGAAGTGCCTTTCTTAAATTTTGGGCTTTGATCTTCCTCTTCATCGACTGCGATTAGCAATCTACGAGGAAGACAAGAGATGAACGAAGGAAAAACTGTCACCAATTAGGGGACAAAGGCTAATTTCCTTTTTTTCTTTTTTTTTTTGGTAAGAAAGAAGATAATTGGAGGTATAAAGGTTATTTGAGAATAGCTAATCTAAAAAAAAGGCAAGGCCATCCAGTTGGTCTGAAAATAATCAATTGATAACCCTTTTTTCAGTGGTTACCAAGATAGCTTGGTTGACCTGGTCATCCCTTTATTAATCCATGAAATCGCCCAAAATGCCCGATGTTTAATCGATCCATTTCCATCCTTGAAGATGCCAATTTTCAATCAATCCAGGTTTAGATCCTAAATCTAACCCTCTGAATGCTAGGGGGAGTCTCATTTGTACATATATCGAGCAGTACATATTAATTTTAGTAAAATAAAATGATATTAATATTTAAACATTTTAATTTTTATATTCGTTTGTACCGATTAATAAAATATTCAATTACTCTGTACCGATCAATATCAATAAATATCGATTTTAAGATAAAAAAATTCCTTTGCATATTTACATTTGATATAAAAATCGGACAGAATTCAATTTCTTCTCTACTAACTGGGAAAGCAGGCAATTAACTTACATCCTCACTTCTTTTCCATATTTAGCATGCACTTAATTTAAAAATTGTTAACATTAATTTTTATTTATTAAAAAAAAAATCTCATATTATATTAAGACAAAAAAACTTTAAAATTATATTATAAAATAATGAGGTTTATTATTCTTAATTGTGTGTAAATAAAAAGTAAAAAAGAAAATAAGATAACAAAAAAATAATAATATATGGTTCAGCTATAATTACTTATATCACATAAAAAATATATAAAATGTTATTTTTTTCATTATAACTTCTGTATTAGTTTGTAAAAAAGTAATTTATTTATATATAAAGTTTCACTAATTTAAAAAATAACCAGGTGAAAATTTTAGAAATTAAGAATATTGTACTTATATTTAAAAAAATAATAATAATGTATCATAATTTAGAGGGTGTAGCTAGGTTAAGTTAGGGACCATGACTTTTTAAAAAAGTTTAGAAATCTTCTTAATATATATATATATATTTATATATTAAATATAATTAAATTGACATAAGGTCATTTATTTATTTATTTATCTATAATTTAATTTAATACTTGAGAATTTATAAACAAATATAATAATTAGTGTTAACCTCAAAAAAGTTTAAAATTTTTTTAATGGCTTATCAAATAAATATATTATACATTTATTATTTAATTAATTAATTAGCTAAATATATTAAATTTAAAAAGTTTTATTTATTTATTTTTTTTACTTTTATGTTTGGCTAGCTCCACGATAATAATTATAGGGCGGATGGAAGAGATTATATCTTTTGTTATGAGCTGTAAAATGTAAACATTTTATATTACCAAGTGTTTTAACTTTAAATTTGATTACTTGACACCCGAAAACCTTATAACCATTTTTAATTCTTTCATTAAGAAAATGTTATAAGTGTTGGAAAAGATTATTTACTCTCTAATACACACTTTATAAAGTAACCACATTCATGAAACTTAAGACTTTTTAAAAGCTTTTTAAGACTAGTGCAAATTATGTTTAGTGAATATGTTTCCCATAAAATGCTATATAATTGGTATGGTTTCTTTCTCGGTCGTCATGGTGATGTAGGGTGATATATGTGGGCTTACATCATTGTCAAAATATTTAATGGTGAAAGATTAAGTATGAAAGCCTTTTGAAAGTTTGGCAAGTTTTATAACTTATCCGCATAATAGGTAGTAGTAGGTATTTATAAGTGTTTTTTTTTTTTTTGAAAGAGAATTATAGAATTTGAGTAATTAGAGTAGTTTAAAGGCATTAAATATTTTGTAAAAACACTTCTACAATTCTAGAATATCTTTGAGAAATGATATTTAATAGTTTAATTTTTTTTTTAAAATTAAATCTATTTGTCGTAGAATTTAAAATCTATTAAATAGTTGCATTTAACAAAAGTTGCATATAGAAAATATGAATGTTGATTGTAATAAATGTTAACATTTATTATTATTGATAAAAAAAAAAGTTTTGATACCGGGTTATAAGAAAAGAAGCTTTAACAACATGTTACAAGAAAATAAGTTCTATTATTTTGAAGTGTGTAGATAAAAAAAATGTAAGATAGAATGCAAAACCGCAAAAAAATAAACGAATATGTGATTCAATTATTGTGGCCTATATCTACGAAAAAATGCATAAAAGGATTATATTGTTAATATTATAAATTGTATATCAATTTATATAAGAGAATCTATTTATATATTACATTCTCACTAATTAAAAAAAAAATTAAGTAAGAATATTGTATCGTAATCTAGGGATAAAGCTAGGTTAGGTTGTGGCCCCGAAGAATTTTGGAAATCACCTTAATGTATATGTTTATATATATTTATATATTAAATATAATTAGATTAGCTCCAAAATAAAATTTATATATTTATTTAGTTTGTTATTTTTGTTTAAAAATTAATTTTATTCATTAAAATTTATAGACAAATATAATCATTAGTTTTGACACCCAAAAGGAATTTAAAATTTTTTAATGCATTATACATGTATTTTTTTTAATGGCCAATCTAATAAATATATTACACATTTATATTTTGATTGTTGGTTAAGCTCGGTATATTAATTTTAAAAATGTTGTAGCTTTTTTTATAAATATGCTTGGCTCCCAAAAATTTTTGATTTGCTCAGTCTTTGATGTAATATATTGAATCGTAATCTATAATATATTTAATTACATTTTATATTTAAACAACTATAATATAAAAAATTAAAAAATCGAAATAAAAATAACATTAAGATAATATTGATCCATCAATTTTATATATTTAATATAAATAATTAACATATTAAAATTTATATAAATATATAATATATTAAATATAATTTTAATATATAAAAAATATATAAATTATCAAATCTACCACGTCTTGCCTCTACTGCCATATCTAAATATATTCAATTTAAATGATGTTACTAGTTTCACCTACTATCACATATATATTTTTTTAATCAAATGCGTTCGAAGGAGGATACAGTGGAAATTTGTCACTGAGGAAACAGAGAAGATATTCTTCAGCCCAACACCGGCGTTCTATTTTTGTTTAGGCAGTCCAACTAATGCTTGAATATTGTAATAGTAGATATGGCCGTACAAAAGCATACCTTGTCAACTCTAGTTGGGGGTATAGGTACACTAAATCTGACTGGTAAGGATTTGCATTCTCGATGTTTAGAACGACAGATCGATTTAATTATTGAATTATTTAATTAAAAATTTAAATATTAAATATTAAATATAATATTTATTTAATAAAAATATTCATTTAGTCATATTCTAATTTTATTAACATATATCTAATGGATTAAAATATTAAATTTTATTATATAAAATAATTTTTTTTAAAAATATAAAAGTAAATTTAAATTTAAATTTAAATTCAAATTTTTATTTAATTAATTTCTCATTAATTTTTAAAATTTTTTAATTTATATTATATATCAA
>JBBYHK010007140.1:1842-11943 GCA_038382065.1 Adansonia grandidieri | reverse complement strand
ATAATATATATAAATATATATATTAAAAATATAATTTAAAAAAATAAAAAATATTTTATATTAAATCTTAAATTCATAAAATAAAAATATTAAATTCTAAAATATAAAACAATCTCAAATTAAATTAAATCGTGAATTACTATTTAAAAAATAATAAAATAAAAATATTTTAAATTAAATCTCAAATTATTATATAAAAATAATAAATATTTTATATATTATTATGTATTATTATATAATACATAATAGATATCATATAAAATATACTAAATGTACGATTTACTATAACTAAATAAACGAATCACAATAACTAAATGTACAACTCACCATAACTAAACGTACAACTCATCATAATTAAATGTACGATTCACTATAACTAAATGTATGACTTATCATAACTAAATATACGAATAACTATAACTAAATATATGAATGACATAACTAAATGTACAACACACAATAACTTAATGTACGACTACCCATAACTGAATGTATAACTCACCATAACTAAATGTATAAATGACTATAACTAAATGTATGAATGATCATAACTAAATGTACGACTTACAATAGCTAAATGTATGACTCACCATAACTAAATGTACGAATGACCGTAACTAAATGTACGAATGAATACACTAAATGTACAACTTGCCATAACTAAATATACGAATGACATAACTAAATGTATGACACATAATAACTGAATGTACAACTACCCATAACTGAATGTACAACTCACCATAACTAAATGAACGACTCACAATAACTAAATGTACGACTCTCCGTAACTAAATGTACGAATGACTATAACTAAATATACGACTTATAATAGCTAAATGTACGACTCCCCATAACTAAATGTACGACTCACTAAACTAAATGTACGAATAACTATAACTAAAATGTACGACTCATCATAATTAAATGTGTACGACTGACCACAACTAAATGTACAACTGACCACAACTAAATATATGACTCATTATAACTAAATGTACAAATCACCATAACTAACCAGCGCAACAACATTGTTTGTGCGCCCCTTACTGTTCTCGCTCAGTGTTTGCAACGGCTGGGGAGACTGTCGTAGAAGCGAAGCCTATTGCCACGCCAACCATAAAATATGAGATTGGGGCCCTTCTCAAAGATTTGATGGAATGGCCTAGCCCACCCAAGAGCGATTATGTCATATGGTAACGCCAGTGATTCTCTGAGCCGATCTGGATTTCCAATGCCTTGGGCAAAAGTTTTCGAGATAAATGACATTAACAGTGCCTTTTTCCTCAACTTGCCAAAACTAAATGTATGACTCACCATAACTAAATATACGAAAGGCTATAATTAAATCTACAACACACCATAACTAAATGTATAAATGAATATAACTAAATAACGACTCACATAACTAAATGTACAACTCGTCATAACTAAATGTATAACTCACCATAACTAAGTGTACGACTAACTATAACTAAGTGTACAACTCATTATAGTTCAGCTATGAATATGAATGAAGAAATGAATGTCAGGCTCTTTCTTTCACTACTAACCCCAAAAAGTTTTCTGAATGCCGATACTTTCTGTTTCGTCGAACCCTGAGCTTGTGGTCTCCTTTGAGTGTGAGTTTAATTGGATGACTAAAATGAGTCGTACACTTAGTTATAGTGAGTTATATATTTAATTATGGTTAGTTGTACATTTAGTTATAACGAGTCATACATTTAGTTATGTGAGTCGTTATTTAGTTATATTCATTTATGCATTTAGTTATGGTGTGTTGTACATTTAATTATAGCCATTCGTACATTAAGTTATGGTGAGTCGTACATTTAGTTTGGATGAGTTGTACATTTAGTTATGGGTAGTCGAATATTAATTTATAGTGAGTCGTACAGTTAGTTATAGTTATTCGTATATTTAGTTATGGTGAGTCGTACATTTATTTACAGTCATTCGTATATTTAGTTATAGTGAGTTTTATGTTTAGTTATGGTGACTTGTACATTCAATTATGGGTAGTCGTACATTTAGTTATGTCATTCGTACATTTAGTTATAGTCATTTGTACATTTTATTATTATGTGTCATACATTTAATTGTAGTCATTCATACATTTAGTCATGGTAAGTCGTACATTTAGTTATGGGTAGTCGTACATTTAATTATTGTGAGTCGTACATTTAGTTATAGTCATTTGCATATTTAGTTATAGTGAATCATACATTTAGTATGGTGAATTATGCATTTAGTTATGGGTAGTCATAATTTTGGTTATTGTGAGTCGTACATTGAGTTATAGTCATTCGTACATTTAATTGTGGTGAGTCGTACATTTAGTTATGGTTAGTTGTGTATTTAGTTTTAGTGAGTTGTACATTTAGTTATAGTTATTCGTACATTTAATTTTGTTGAGTTGTATATTTGTTATTGTGGGTTGTACATTTAATTATGTGAGTCTTATATTTAGTTATAGTCATTTGTATATTTAGTTATGATGAGTCGTACATTTAGTTATGGTGAATCGTACATTTAATATATATATATAGTTATGGCGAATCATATATTTAGTTATAGTGAGTCGTATATTTAGTATATATATAATATTATATCTATTATATAATATAATATAATATATTTTTATTTAATAATACATAATGATATATAAAACATTTTTATTTTTTATTATTTTTATATAGTAATTTAAGATTTAATTTAAAATATTTTTATTTTATTATTTTTTTAAATTATAATTTGCGATTTAATTTAATTCAAGATTATTTTATAATTCAAAATTTAATATATTTTTTATTTTATGAATTTAAGATTAATATAAAATATTTTTAATTTTTATTATTTTTAAATAGTATTTTAATATATATAATTTATATATATTAGTTATATTATATATTATTATATTATTATATAAGATATTATATATATCATATATATAATTATATGAAATATTATATATATTGGTGGGTTCGGTTCCCCTCTCTCCAACCACACATATATTTAATATATTATATATAATATATATATATATATAGTATGCATTACATCATAATATATAAAATATTGTAATATATTGTATATGATTTTATATATTAATTTAAAATTTAATAAAAAATATTTTTATTTTATTATTTATAAATTATAATTCGATATTTAGTATAAAATATTTTTCTTATTTTTAAATGGTAATAATTTTTAAATAATAATTTTAGATTTAATATAAAATGTTTTTTGTTATTTTTAAATTGTAATTCGATTTTTAGTACAAAATATTTTTAATTTTTTTTAAATAGTAATTATTTTTTAAATAATTCTTTAAAATTTAATGTAAAATATTGTTAATTATAAACAATATTTTTAATTTATAAATAAATTATATAATATATATTTTATTTTATTTTATTTTATTTTATACAGCTAATTTCTGCAGCGGGGGAGAAGCGGCAGTAATTTTGACTTCCTTAGTAATAATTCTAATGCTGTTATTTTCTTCTGTTGAATTATTTTTTTACTTTCATATTTTTACATAATTACCAATGTATTGCACTTTTTTGGAATTCCCATATCAATTCGCGCTGTGATAAACCGACCACCTTTTTGTCACAAAATGACAGGATTTACCTCATAAAGTTGGCACCCACATGGGCATGTTCGAGGGAAATTCAGTAGCTCAAAATGATTGAAGGGTGGGGTAGTTTGGGGAAGTGGGAAACGATGATCACATGGGGTAGTATGTAAGAATTAGGGGTTCCCTAACACCAAGGGCCAATGGAGCAAAAAGGTACAAAGCTTATTTGGGGACAGTCAAAGCACAGGGCAACGACATGTTCCCCTGAATTTCTTGGCCAGGGCAGGCTACCGTAAATCCAATGGTAATAATAGTGTGCCTTAATAATAATAATAATAATAATGCCTTAAAAGAAGACTCCATTAAGCGTGCAGGGAAAATTGAAGGGAGTTCGGCCCTTTTAGGCTAAAGAAAAAGTATAATGGCAAATTTAATAGCGGCTGCCCGCCGGACAGTTGCAAGTGAACTGTTACTCAAACCATAGGAGCAAGCAAGCAAAAGGAAAGGCAATTACTTGGTAGAAAAGTATATTTTATTATTTATAATAATATTAAAATATTATTTTATATTAATATTTTATATATTTTAATAATTAAATTTAAATTAAAAATATTTTATTATTAAAATAATAATTAAGAAATTTATCTAAAGTTTAGCTCATATAAACTGAGTAAATAGTTTGATTCATAGATAAATATAGTTTAATATCTTTTCATCTTTAAATTTTAATGAAATGTGACTATCGAAAAAGTTAAAATTGAATCGAAACTTAGTTTAATTGTATTATGTTTTTATTTTTAAAAAATAATATTTTACATATTTAAAATTTAAATCATAATATTTATAATTTATTTTTTTAATTTTTAAACAATAATCTTATATTAAATTACTAAAAGAATAATATTATAATATTTGATACGTACATACGAAAATGTTTGAGATTTCGATATAGTTGATTTACTAGATACTTCGTTAGGAAAAAAATGCATAGAAATTTCAAAACTACACTGTTAAATTCCCAATCTTTTTCTTCAGGTTTTTTCAAAGCTTAAGATTTAAGGTTATGTCAAAAAAATATTATCTAAAAACTTCTTAATGTGATATATAAAATTAATTAATTATTTTTTAATTTAATAAAAACTATATAAAAATAATAAAATATTAATTAATTTTTAAAAAAATTTATAACAACCTATTAATTAGAATTATACTCAATTGGTTCTCTATGTTATTAATTTGCGCAAAGAAATTATACCTTCGTGAAGGGATATATACCAGTGAGACTTTAATTCAAAAGTTCAATTATAAAACGATAATCAATCAAAGTGGTGCCCCCTATCGCGCTCCCAAATGTAACAAATACGAGTCAAGAACTCCAAATTGATCATCGATGTAGTAGGAATGTAGGATAAGACAGGGAGCTATTAACTCAGGTTGGTCAGTATATACGTAATATATATATTATATTAGTTTGATTAAAAAATGTAAGATAAAATTCAACCTTTACCCAAAGTCACTTTATTTCAGATAAATTTAAAATGGTTTGATTTACTTTAAAAAAAAAAATTCAACATTACTTTTTTCAAACATTATGTGTTATATTTTTAAAATTTGAAATATTTTTCAAAGAAAATGACATGTGGTGAGTTGGTTAGGCTTGACCAATGAAAGTTTAAAGATT
The DNA here is from genome assembly GCA_038382065.1 of Adansonia grandidieri. Taxonomy (NCBI): domain Eukaryota; kingdom Viridiplantae; phylum Streptophyta; class Magnoliopsida; order Malvales; family Malvaceae; genus Adansonia; species Adansonia grandidieri. The sequence continues at coordinate 6,679 of JBBYHK010007140.1, read as the reverse complement.
ACAAAAGCCTTAAACAAAGGTGACGAAACGGCAAAGTATATTAGCATTTGGTTTTAACATACAATACAACCCGTGAATCTTGAAGGAGACCATTGGAAAAAAAAAAAAAAAAAAGAAGAAAGAGAAGCTTGCTTCAAAGATTTCAAAATTTTAACTTATTTTATTAATTAATTTGTTATAAAATAGTATGCAGTTTGTAGAAAAGACAAGAGATTAGTTTATTTAATTTATATAAAAGATAAAAAATTAACTACGACAAAGTTATTTTTTTAATCTATCACACAATCTTTAATATGATCATTTGTTGATTTTTTTTTTTGAACTTTAATATCTTCTAGAACAAGCCTATGGTATTGGCAGTGATGTTTTACTTATTCATGGCTCAAATCAGGTTATAGTTTAAAAAAAATAAAATTTAAGTTTAAGTTTAAATTATATTTTGCTCGACCTAATCATATAATAAACTGTTCAAAATATAATAAAATATTAAAAAATTATTTTTATTAATTTTTATAATTAAATTTAAATAAAAATATTATTTTAATTAATAAATAGTGATTCAAGACAGGTCAACCTAGCACGAATCAAGTAAAAACAAATTCAAACTTGATCAAGTGAACTATTTGACACTTTTGAACATGCCTAACATGTATCAATATTCTAATATAATCACCTGAGTAAATATTTTAAAAATTGAATTTTAATAATTGAAATTAAAATATAATATTTTAGCAAGAGTTGCACAAGTTTTGACATCCTTTGATTCATACTTACCAATGAGAATGTTTCGGAACTTTTAGACCATAAATTCAAATCTCACATGGAATTTCGTTTAATTAATTTTATGGTTATTTATTTGCTTGATTTCTTTATTAATTTTTCAATTAAACGTAATAATTATATCATATGTACTGAAAGTTATTTTTATTATAATTGAAATTTAATGTAATCTTTATCTACTAGTTATATCGATAATAACGGCATATATAACATATAAAAGTACATACGTAATTAACATTTTAAACTGATAAAAACTAATATGATTATATAATCATATTAAAAACGTCATTTATCGTTTAATTATTTTTAAGTTAATGTTTAAAAAATATAATATTATAAGCAATTAACAATTTTATTCGGCTTTAGCTTTAACTAGCTAAGATTTTAATCCAATTCATATATTAATATTAATAAGAGTTAAAACAAAGTTATAGTTTTAATAGTTTTAACTACTTAATTTTTATTAATGATTTAATTTGTGATCATTATCAGAAATGCTATAAACCGATTTTATTATATAATTAATAATTTTTTTATTTTTGTCTCTTTCTTATATGTACGTAATTTGTATATTAACAGTGATTCTTGTTTCTAATTGTTAAAAAAAAAATTGTGTATTGATAATTAAGAATTGTATTCTTTGTAATTATAGTAAGTAAATAAAATAAAACACTTTTGGTTTAGCTATAACAAATTAATGATGATTAATAATGATTATTTTCACATATTTATGCAATGAGATAAACCACAACATTACAAAAGTTAATTGAGTTAAATGATAACATTCATGGTCAAGAAAGATTCAATTTGATTTTTTTTTTAAAAAAAATAAAAATCGTTCTTTCTCTTAACTATTAAATTTATAAATTGATTTAGCATTTATCCATTGTCATAGCATGTGCAATAATATATTTATTATATAATTACCATTTAAAAATAAATATTTACATGTAACTAGAGGTGTTTTTGGACTGAGTTAGGTCGTGACTCAAAAAATTATTTATTTTCTTGCATAAGTTCTAATAATCTGCCTAGAAACTTGATTTACGATTCAAGCAGCAGCTATAAGAGAAAAATCGAAAGGAAACTATACCCGACAAGGGATGGACATAAACTCGCAAGCTACCTAAAAAGTTATTTTTATATTATATTTATCATCAAATTTAAATAAAAATAATTTTTATTAATTAAATAATAATTCAAACTGAACGAGATCAACTTGAATTAAAAAAATTCATACCGAGACTCAATCAAATATCAATTGAACCTATAAACTTTTTAACCCATAAATTGGTTTACCTGTAACATACGTAATATCATATATATATATATATATATAAGATGTGAATATTATCAAATTTGTGTGTGGCAATAAACAAGTGCTTTTGTATAAAATTAACGACAAAATTTAACATTGGTTTAGGAAATAATTACAAATTTGGCCATAATTTCGAAATTGGTCATTTGTGATTCTTCTCAATCAAGGTTTTGTTGTGTTGTGTAAATCAATGTACCACGAATTTTTTTTTAAAAAATAATGAAAGGTGCGAGAATTGATTGTTTTGCAATGCTAAATTTATTTATATTTGATTCAGATGTTACTGTTAAATCGCCCATGCCTATCACATAATATTTAAATCAATGGATCAAAGCAAAACTAGGTAAGATGTTGAAATTGCAACTAATGGCAGCAATTATCATGGTTTTGCCCATAGCAGGACTTTATCATCATCAATGGAGATACTGTTTTTGTCCCTTTTTTTGTGTATAAGGTCCAAAACTATTATAGTCCAGATTGAACCATAAAAGAACACTAAAAAATTAAATAGATTCAATTTTCTTTAATGATAGCAAATAAGAAAAAAGATTGCTGAGCAAAGACATTCATGAATTGATTTTGATCCAAGTTTAGAATTTTTTAAAATTTCTTACTTAAACTTAGGTCGGTCTCAAAATCTTATATCACTATTTAAAATAATAATATAAATTATAAAAATATTTTTATATTAATATTTATAATTAAAATTAAATAAATAATAATTAAGGTGAACCAATTTAAATTATAAAAAATATTTCTCAAATCTAATATAATATAATTTAAATATGTTAGATCGAATAAATTATCATGGATAGATCTAACAACTAATACGTAAATTTAATTCAAACATTTCAACTGGAAATCTTAATTTAATGATCATTTCTTACTTTTTACACTTTCACTAGTGTTTGATTTTCGGAAGGTCGATGAAAACTCTTTTACATTGTCATTTATATTGTTTTGTTATTAAATGTACAATAATATTTTTTGTCAGAAGGAATCTTGAAATCAGGAAGTCATAGTCCAAAGTTGAGCCCTAATTAACTATAATCTAGAGGGTGTCCGGTCATATCAGCTGCACCGACAATGTTAGAAAGATTGCGATCGCATTGGACAATAGCTGGACATATATGACTGGACCATGGACAATTTTGTCAATATTTGCAACCAACAATAAAAATAAAAAAAAACAATGGGAGCTTTGGGATTTAATATTATTGAAGGGAGGGCTGCGTAAGGGTTGTAAATTGTAATGTAGAAATAATATATTTTATACGAGAATCTGAGTTTGATTGATGCAGTGATATTTAGGAGTGGTATTTACTATTTACTAGTTTTAAATTCGTACTTCAACGTTGGTATTTTTTTTTCCTTTATCAAATGGTACGAGTCTTTATTATTAGAAAAAAATTATAGAAAAGAGATACAATAATATAAAATTAATTTAATTTTATATTTTTTTATAATTATTTATATTTTTTATTTTTTATTTTAATTTTATATTTGATTCTGATAGATATGCATATAAAATTTTAAATAAATTTCAATCATTATATATAATATACGGTATTCTCAATTAAATTAATTTAAATATTAAATTGAATTAAAATTTTGTGTATGATAAATGAATTATACTACTAAATTATATGATTAATATATTAAAATATTAATTATATATGAGATTATGTAACGTATAAAACGAATTAACTTCATGAGTGAATCATTGGTTATCTTATGTTATATTTAGAATTATCTAGTCTTATGAATCACGCAAAGTGTTCGGGGGAAGCAGACAAGAGAGACGACGTGGAGATAGCTGTCAGCGCTTAGGGGATACCCAAATCGACCCTACCTTTGCTCATCGGGGGACCACTTTTCGGGCCAAAATTCTCTTCCTCTTTTTGAATTTTGGAGATATGCTTTGTATTTTGGCGCTTTCTTTCCCTCTGTCTCTCATTTTTTTTTTCATCATGCACTTTGCATAAATGGAAAATTTTTTATTTTGGGTTTTTACTATCAATTATACTATATAAATATAACATAAAAATAATATATGATAAAAAAATATAAATATGTTCAAATATATAAAATAAATTATTAATTTATTAAAATTAATATAAATATATAAAATTTTAAATATAATTATAATATATAAATATATATAAAAATAATATATATATGCCTATATTTTTAGGAGCGATAATGATGATGGTTCTGTTTTTTAGAAATGAGAATTATATGAGTTTGTTGAGTTCACCTAACTCTTGCCCACATTTTCTCATTTTCTTCACACTCACACTCACATGCACATGCAGGTTGAATTTAGAGTGGAATAAGTGGCTGGTTGCTCGAGCTCTTTCACACAAAATCATGCCTTTCATGAGGGCTAATGCCCATTTTCAAGGGCCTAAAGAAAAAATATATATATTGCCTTGAAATATTTATAGATTTGATAAATCGGTGTCTATAAAAACTTCTAAAATTAATTTAAATTTTTAAAATTTTATTTAATGTATTATTGTCTTCATATTTAAGAAAATATATGATGTTTTAATTTCATTTTTCATGAATCAATAATTTTTTTGTATAAAAGAGTTTATCGCCTGAAAATAACGAAAGAGATTGTAAATGCTGAGATTTAATTTCGAAAGTTATTGATATTACATTTTAAAAATATTATATAAATCAACTATACTAAATTATAAATTCTCTATAAATATTATTTTACTATCAACTATG